>CAUYUJ010016570.1:0-25000 GCA_963575745.1 Prorocentrum cordatum | reverse complement strand
CGGTCGGAGACGGCGGCGTCTGCCGCTGCCGACCGCTTTCAGTATTTCGGGCCCGGTCTTGACCCGCGGAGGGCACTTAGGGGCTGCTGGCGAGCTCGCGGCAGCCGCTCGGCAGGAGCTAGACTGGCTGATCACCATCGCCGAGAGCATGAACTCCCACTGCGTCCCGCGCTGGGGTCGGGCGCCACAGGCCCACCCTACGGCAGCTCAGCTCGTCGCCCTGTCCAACGTGCCCAACGAGCTGCGTTTGTTCAGGGGCCAGCGCCCAGGGCCGATCCCGACGCTGGGCTGAGAGGGGGAACTGGTCAGCGCCGCCGCGACCTACGATGGCGAGGAGGTGCGCCCTGCCGAACCCTTCGAATTCGGCCGCCTGGGGCCAGCGCTTCCGCCGCAGGACGCTTGCGGCGCCGTGGGGGCTGCTGGCGCCGCGGAAGGCCGAGTCGGGCAGGCGCCCCTCGACCCGCGGCTGGTGCTGAAGGGCCTCCCCGAGATCGGGGGGCTGCCGCGCGCGCCCAAGGTTTACCTCGGACGACGAGGGGAAATGGGTGGAAATGACAGAACATTACCTGGACTTCTGCACGTCGACGCGAGCAGGCCCGTTGCTTCCCTTTGCGCACCAGGCATGAATAGTGACTGGCATTTGTTTTTCCCTCGCGCCCTTTATGGGCCCGCCCTCGTGCGAGCGGGGTGACTTGACTAGACTCGACGGGTGGGGGCTCATCGCGGGCAGCCTTGCCCAGCGCGGCATCCTGAGGCCGATCGAGTGCGCCGACGTCGCCGAAGCGCGCGGCCGCGCGATGCTGGGCGGCGCGCTCGGCCGGCGCAGGGGCGGCCGTCGCAGAGGCGAGGGCCTGCGGCGCCTCGCGGTGAACGTCGCCCCGCCCAGTGCGGTGCAGAAGACGGTCGAGGGGAACATGTCGCTCCTGCCTCGCAGTGGCAAGTGGAGGACAATAATCTTGCGTTGCGGCGAGGTGCTGCCGTGGGGCGCTGAGTGAGGAAGTCTCCAGCCTGAGCTTGAACTTCCCTTTTGAGGGAACTCTTGGAGAGTTTCTCTCTGTTATATTTATACACACCTCTTCCTATATTCTTGCAAGCCCGGGGGGGGGAACCCCTTCCCCCCACCCAAAACTGGACCCCTGGGATCTGGGGTTCTCGGGCTCACTTGGACCTCCTTGAAAAAAGGTCACCGGGCTTTCCGGGTCTCCACAAACGCCTTGCCAGCAGACCCAGAGCGATCCGAGGGGTCATCAGAAAGGCTCAAGGGAGACCCCAGACAGCACAAGAGCGCTCCAAGAGGAACTCCAATTGCGCCAGGACGGCCCAAAAGACCCCCAAGGCCCCCAAAAAGCTTTCCAAGGGGCCTTCAAAGCACACAAAACCGTCTCATTCCCTTCGTACAACCCACAATTTTAGCATATTCGGCTTTCGGAATTCATCAGCTTTCAAGACGGTTTCACAGCCCCCGAGATCGCCTCCAGACGCCCCAAAAGGCCCCCAAAAACGCTTCAAGACGGCCGAGCCAGGCCACACGATCGCCCACGAGAGCCCCAAGACAGCCCATAATGGAACCAAGGGGCTCCCCAAGGGCTCCCAGCACAGACCCAAAAGGGCCATGGGAGGTCCCCGGAAGTGCCCAAGATGAGTCCAAAGGGGGCTCCAGCGGGCCCAAGCTCCCCAAGACGGCCCAAGACGGCCCCAGGACGGCCCATGAAGGCGCCAAAACGGGCCACGAGGGCGCCGAAAACACCCCCACGACGTTTCCGAATGCCAACATAATGATCCCCAAGGCCCCCCAAAAAGCTTTCCAAGGGGCCTTGAAAACACAAAATTCGTCCCATTCCCTTCGTAAAACCTACAATTTTAGCATATTCGCCTTTCGGATTTCATCAGCTTTCAAGACGGTTTCAAAGCCCCCGAGATCGCCTCCAGACGCCCCAAAAGGCCCCCAAGAAAGCTTCAAGACGGCCGAGCCGGACCCCACGATCGCCCACGAGAGCCCCAAGACAGCCCACAATGGGACCAAGAGGCCCCCTAAGGGCTCCCAGCACAGACCCAAAAGGGCCATGAGAGGTCCCCGGAAGTCCCCAGGACGGCCCATGAAGGCGCCAAAACGGCCCACGAGGGCCCCGAAAACACCCCCACGATGTTTCCGAATGCCAACATAATGATCCCACAGGCCCCCCCAAAAGCTTTCCAAGGGGCCTTCAAACCACACACATCGTCCCATTCCCTTCGTAAAACTTGCAATGTTAGCATATTCGGCTTTCGGATTTCATCAGCTTTCAAGACGGTTTCAAAGCCCCCGAGATCGCCTCAAGACGCTCCAAAAGGCCCCTTAGAAAGCTTCAAGACGGCCGAGCCGGGCCCCACGATCGCCCACGAGAGCCCCAAGACAGCCCACAATGGAACCAAGAGGCCACCCAAGGGCTCCCAGCACAGACCCAAAAGGGCCATGAGAGGTCCCCGGAAGTACCCAAGATGGGTCCAAAGGGGACTCCAGCGGGCCCAAGCTCCCCAAGACGGCCCAAGAAGGCCCCAGGACGGCCCATGAAGGCGCCAAAACGGGCCACGAGGGCGCCGAAAACACCCCCACGATGTTTCCGAATGCCAACATTCATTGATTTTGCCCCCATGACATTTCACATTGTGACCCAGTCGTTGAGGGTCTCGTGGCATGCAGCGAAGATGCCCGAGGAAGCCCGGTACGAGTTGCATATGCATGTTCGTACCCTTACACAAATTAATTTACATGTGCATATGTACGCTGTATACACACATACAACAATGTAAGTATATTGTATACACCTAGACATTTATACGGAACGTGCATGCACGTGCGCGTGCATACATGCATGCGCGCATGTACGCACGCATTCCGCTTGCGTGCGGAACTCAAAGGACCGAGGTGCATGGCGCGCAGCGCCAATGCAGTCTTGTGTATCTCTCTCTCTCTCTCTCTCTCTATCTATATACAAACACTAGAACCACGCGCGCGCTTCGCGCGCGCTTAGGTTCTAGTCGACTCCGAAGACGTTGTCAGTTGGCACTGTGTGCATCCCAGGATGCAGCTGCGCCACGGCTCCCTTTCCCGCTTGGTTGATGGCCTCTGGGGGGGTCCTGGGGGCCTCTAGGGTCCCTCTGCCGAAGCCGTCTCCTGGGTTGCCTCCTCCCTGTCCTCCTGCGCCGTCCGTGGAAGCTTTCTGACAGGCCTTTTTATGCTTCGTGACGTGTCAGGGCGACAATCACCATCAACAGCAGCGTAATCATCATCGTCATGATCATTCTTACCATGAGCAGCAAAATCATGCGAATCATAAACATCGGCATTATTTTCAGCTGCAGCATCACCCTCATCACTATGATCATCATGAGCATCGTAGCGAACATTATCAGTATCATTTTCATCATCGTCGTAATCATTATCGTCGTCGTCATCATCAACCTCATCATCCTCATGGTCATCATCATTACCATCACCAAAATCAGCATCAGCATCGGCATCATCATCATGCTCATAATCACCATCATCGTCATCTCCAAAATAATTAGCATCATCGTCATCGTCATCTGGACCACCCGTGCCAGAGTGGCGTTTCCGAGCGAGGCTTTGCGGAAGAATTGTTTCGGGGGGGGGGGCAGAAGCCTGATTAATCATGTTCCGGGAAAGCCTCCTGGGAACATGAATGGTTTGGGGTGTCTCGGGGGGCCCTTTCGGGTTTCCCTGGGAGCTTTTGAGGACCTCTTTGGGCTGCCTGAGGTCCTCTTGGGTGCCTCACGGAGCTTCTGGGGAGCCTCGGGATGGCCTTCGGGGGCTTCCTGGTGACCTCTGAAGCCGAAGACCGCGAAATGTCGGTTTGCATGGCACCTGTGCTCCCTCGTGGGTGTTTTTGGAGCCCTCTTGGGAGATCTGGGGGGCCTCCTGGGCCGTCTCGGGGCCTCTTGGGGGCCTCCTTGGCGCGTCTTGGGGCTCTCTCGGGGCCTCCTGGGAAGCTTTCAGGGCGGAACAATTAAATTTTAACTTGGTGGTCCCCCTCGTGGGCCCCTCTGGAAGCCTTCTCGGGGTCCTCTTGGGCTTTCTAGGGCCCTCTGGGGCGCCTCTTGGGCTTTCTTGGGGCTGTCCAAGGCTGTCTTGAGGCCGTCTGGGGGGCCTCCCGGGCAGTCTTGGGGCGCTCTTGAGGACCTGTTGGGCCTTGTTGGAGCGTCGGACAGGTAAAAAGGCGATCAAAACCAAAAACATAGAAAAACACAATGGACAATCATCGATGTTAGCCTCTCGGGGCTCTCTTGGGACGCTTCTTTGAAGCCTCTTGGGGCGGCTTCGGGGCCTCTTGGGCTGTCTTGGGGCCATCTCGGGCGTCTTCGGGGCCTCTTGAAGCTTTCTTGACAATCTGTACGGCCCGCGTGGCCTGTCGTGGGCAATTTGGAAGCGGCCCGGGGCAGTCCCGGGGGGTCTGTGACCCTCCAAAGGTCCCCGGGGGCGCCCATGGGGGAGGGTGGCACCGGCCCGGCCCCCCACCCGGCCTACTCCGATATATATATATATATGTATATATATAATATATAATATATATACACATATATACATATATATATATATAAATGCACACACATACACACATATATACAATAATAATAATACTAATAATAACATATTAATAATAATATTATTAATAATAATACTAATACTAATACTAATACTAATACTGATACTAATACTAATACTAATACTAATACTAATACTAATACTAATACTAATAATAATAATCATATTATTAATAATAATAATTATTTTTATACTACTACTACTACTACTACTACTACTACTACTACTACTACTACTACTAATAATAATAATAATAATAACAATAATAATAATACTAATCACACACACATATGTGTATATATATATATATGTATATATATACATACATATACATATATATATACACATATGTCGATCTATTTATATATATATATATAGAGAGAGAGAGAGAGAGAGAGAGAGCGACCTGGGGCGGGGGGGGGCTGGAAGGTTCAGTTGGGTGTCCCATCTTGGGCCCCTCTTGGGGCCTTTCGGGGACGCGTTTGGGCCGTCTCTGGGCGCCTCTTGAACTGTCCGGGGCCCCTCTGGGGCCGTCGTGGGGCTCTCTTGTGGGCTTCGTGGGCCGTCTTGGGGCGGTCTATGGAGAGTCGGAGGTCGTAAAGGACGGTGCGAAGGCCAAAACATCAAATATGCTTTAAATATACGTTTCACGAAGGGAACGGGGCTATTTTTGCTTCCCGGGGCCGTCTGGGGGGATCTCTTGGAGGGGTCTTCGAGCGTCTTGGAGGCGTCTGGGGCGGTTCGAGACGCTTCTTGAGCCGCCGGAGACCGCTGGAGGTTGTCTTCAGGGTGGCTCTGGGCGGCCTGGGGCCGCCTGGACGGCCGTCTGGGCGCTCCGGGGGCCGTCCTGCCCGCCGGGGAGCGGGCTTGGCCCGACGTCCCCCCCCCGGCGGCGCTTTCGGCGCCGCCCTGCCGCGCCATGGAGGGGGGACCAACACCGATCCAAAAGAGATCCTCGCGGAGCTCCGAAGGTTTGGAGGAGGAGGAGGAGGAGGAGGAGGAGGAGGAGGAGGAGGCGTGGAGGAGGAGGAGGAGGAGGAGGAGGAGGAGGAGGAGGAGGAGGAGGAGGGAGGAAAATGAGGAGGAGGAGAGGAGGAGGAGGAGGATGAGGAGGAGGTGGAGGAGAAGTGAGGAGGAGGAGGAGGAGGAGAGGGAGGAGGAGGGAGAGGAGAGGAGGAGGAGGAGGAGGAGGGAGAGGAGGAGGAGGTGGAGGAGGAGGAGGAGGACGAGGGAGGAGGAGGAGGAGGAGGAGGAGGAGGAGAGGAGGAGGAGAGGAGGAGGAGGAGGAGGAGGCGGAGGAGGAGGAGAGGAGGAGGAGGAAGGGGAGGGGAGGAGGAGGAGGGAGGAGGAGGGAGAGGAGGAGGAGGAGGAGGAGGAGGAGGAGGAGGAGAGGAGGAGGAGGAGGAGGAGGAGAGGAGGGGAGGAGGAGGAGGAGGGAGGAGGAGGAGGAGGGCGGAGGAGGGAGGAAGGTGGGAGGTTTGTGCTGGTGCTCGTGGCGTCTGGGGAGGTCTGGGGGGGAGGCCTGTGCCGGCGGTCCGGGGGAGGCCTGGTGCCGGCGGTCCCGCAGGCTGGGCCTTGCGGGATGGTGGCCCTGAGGACGACAGGGCCTCCTCCTCCTCCTCCTCCTCATCCTCCTCCTCCTCCTGCCTCCTCCTCCTCCTCCTCCTCACCTCCTCCCCTCCTCCTCCTCCTCCTCCTCCTCCTCCTCCCCTCCTCCTCCTCCTCCTCCTCCTCCTCCTCCTCCTCCTCCTCCTCCTCCTCCTCCTCCCCCTCCACTGGCCTAGACGTCCTCCGTCGTGACTTTTTACCACGGCGTGGCTCCCTGGAGGCCTGGGCCCCTTCCACGGGGCCAGTTCTTCCTCCTGGGCCTTGTCTTGACGGTCCCAGGGCCCAGAGAAAGCCCCCGGAGGCCCAGAAGCTGTCCAGAAGCCTCCGTGTCCACAGCGAGTGGACGCGAGGGCCTTCTCATGCCTCGGGCCCCGTCCCTCAGGGCCCCATCTCTGGACTCCCGATGGTGGGGGTTGGCGCGGTCGGCGCGGTCCGCGGGCCCGCGCGCCCGCGGGCTCTGGAAAAGGGGCGGCATCTCCCTGGCATGCCGTCTCCCCCTCCTCGCCCGCCACCAGGTCAGTCCAGGCCGCTCGGATGGTGCGTTCCAGAAGTCTGCGGCGCGCCTGTTGGGGGGGCGGGGAGCCATGAGGCCCTGGCCGCGTAGTCTTGCCGCAACGGGTGAGTGTGCCATGCTTCGGGCCCTGGGACCCTCACGGATCGATCCGGCTCGGCACATGCAGCGGAGAGATGGGGTCGAGGGCTTTGGTCGAGTTTTTTCTGCGGTGTGGCAGCGGTTTCGTAACATCGGGTCTCAGGGAAGACGGAGGGGGCGGGCCTTCTCAGAAGGCCCCCTGGCCTTCCGAGAAGCTTCCCGAGCCTCCTCCCGAGGCGCGGGGGACCTCCCAGAAGGCCGGGAGGCTTCGGCGGAGCCCGGCGCCGCCTGCTGAGGGGGCCTGCCCCGCCTCGGCACGCCGCTGAGGAGGGGGCACGAAGCTGGCGTTAAGTCGGGTCTGTCCCTCTACAGGGGGAGTACTCAAACATAGTCCAACATAGTCTGGGGGCGTTTTTTTTGGGGCCATTTGTGAGTATATGTGGGGTATCTTTGTTCAATTTGTATGTTTCGTCCAAAATCCGCCTGTAGGGTGACATGCCCGATCTGAAGTGGGCGTTCCTTCCTCGGTGGAAGCTGGTGGAAGGCTGGCAGGAGCCGGCGGGAGTGAAGCGTGAACGGCTCCGCCAGCGGAGGGGCAGTGGGGGCAGGGACTCCGCCTGTGCCCGCTGCCGATCTCCTTTCTCCCGCCGTCGCCGATGCGTCGCCGATGCGGTGCGATCCTCCGCCCCTATCTGCTCGGGCCCCGCTCGGGCGGCCTCCAGTCAGGACAGCCACTGCCGCCGAAGGATTTGGGCTGCTGGGGGGTCCAGCGGAGTGACGCCTGACGTGGCTGCGAACAGCGAACTCGTCGCCGCGTTTCGAGGGCTGTTAGGGGGTCCAGCGGAGTGACGCCTTACGCAGACCTAAACTAAACTTCGTCATCCCTGGGGGCGGCGTGCAAACTGCAAACCCAAACCAGTCACCACTTTCGAGGGCTGCTAGAGGGTCCAGTGGAGTGATGCCCTACGCAGGCCCAGATTAGACCTCGCCATCCCTGGGGGAGTGAACTGCGAACTTGTCGCCCTGTTTGAGGGCTGCTGGGGGGTCAGCGGGTTGACGCCTTACGCAAATCTAAATTAGACCTCGCCATCCTTCGGGGGCTGCGAATTGCGGAACTGTCGCCACGTTAGAGGGCTGCTGGTGGTCAAGCGGAGTGACGCCTCACGCAGACTCGTATTCGACCTCGCCATCTTTGGGGGGTGCGAACTGCAAACCAGTCGCCACTTCCGAGGGCTGCCGAGGGGTCCAGCGGAGTGACGCCCTACGCAGACCCAGATTCGACCTCGCCATCCCTGAGGGGGGAGTGAACATCGCAACCGTCGCCACTTGCCTCTGGAGGCCAGCTGTGGGCCCCCCCAGCCTTCCTCCTCAGGACCTCGCCTGGGCCTCGGAGCCTGTCCGCGCCCGCAGAGTCAGGGGGGGCGTCTGGGGGCCGGGTGGCTCTGGTGGCGCGCGTGCTACCGATGAGAGGCTACGTCGAGGCGAAGGGTGGTCCACGGTTCGTCTTGGGGTGCCTGATGATTCGGATGTTATGTTGGGCAGTGTGGTATGCGGAAGCCTTCCTGCCGCTGAGCAGTCCAGCCGTTGTGCTGAGGTGTAGGCGTCCTTCATGGTGATCTTCCTTAGTGTTAGTGAGAAGGTTTGCTGTTCTGATCGTTTACCCTTTGTTCGTTCACTGAGGCAGCCGCGTGCTCGGGTAGTTGCCTCCTGTTCGATGCTCGAGCTCTGGTCTCGGATCTGGTCGCACCCCGATCGTCGCTCTGGTCGGGTCGAGGCCTCGTGGACCACAAATCGTCCGACGGCCCATCAGCAGTTCCAATTTGACACACGTGTGAGGAAGATTTGTCATCACTGGTGCGCCGATTATTTCCTGGGCTGGGCAGCCGAGAGACGTCGTCCCGCTCTCGAGCAGCCCGACTCGGCGTGGTATGCTGGCTGCCTCGCCCCTACCTGCGGCCTTGGATCGGTCGCTTGCGGTGCGCAGAGGGGCGGCGCAGGCAGCCGAGAGACGTCGTCCTGCTCTCGAGCAGCCCGACTCGGCGTGGTCCTCCTCCCACTCCTCATCCTCCCCCTGCTCCTCCTCCTCCTCCTCTTCTTCCTCCTCCTCCTCCTCCTCCTCCGTATGCTGGCTGCCTCGCCCCTGCGGCCTTGGATCGGTCGCTTGCGGTGGGGGGGGGGCGGCCCAGGCGAGGCCTCGTCGGGCTTCCCGACGGGCTCGGCCGCCCGCTCCCCCCCTTGCTCGCCTTCCTCTTGCCCCCCTCTCTCTGCGCGCGGCGCGATCGGCTGCGGAGAGCCGGCCACGAGCCTGTCAAGGCAGGCGGCGGAGCAGAAGGAGGAGGAGGAGGAGGAGGAGGAGGAGGAGGAGGAGGAGGAGGAGGAGAAGGAGGAGGGGGAGGAGGGGGAGGAGGGGGGGGCGGGATCACGAGCCTGTCAAGGCAGGCGGCGCTCTCAAGTGTCAGGTTCGCAATCGTGAGCTTTCCGTGCGAGGCCTTGTGCCCTGGACCCTGTATCAGTTTTGGGCGCCCTGCGTTCGGTGCCCATCGGGCGCGCTCTGTGCCCAGAGTGCTCTGCCACTCACAGGCTTCAGGTGCTCTGGGGGGTGGTTGGTTGTGACAGGTGTGTCACCCACGACACGGGTAATGCACAGGGCCTTTCTCATCCATGTAAGGCCGTTGGGCGGTTCACCACCCAAATTGGAAAGGAAGTGGCGTCCTGTCTGTCCATGGGGCCTCCTCCCCGAAAGCTCAGGTCGCTTATCCCAGATGTGACGTGTTACTTTCGTGCCAGGCTTAAACTGGTCTCCGCTGGTCTCTGAACATGTGCCGCCCCCTCATCACTTCTTCTTCGTCTTCTTCTTCTCGATCCTTGATCCTCGATCATCCTTGATCCTCCTTCTCCCTCGCGATCCTCGGTCCTGCTCGATCCTCCATGTTCCTCATCGATCCTTCTCCTCGATCCTCGATCATCCGCGGTCCTCATCGTTCCTCGGTCCTCCTTGATCCTCGTCGATGATCCTCGATCCTCGGTCCCCTTCCATCCTCTTCGATCTTCCTCGATCCTCCTCGATCCTCCACCTCCTCCCCCTCCTCCTCCTCCTCCTCCTTCTCCTCCTCCTCCTCCTCCTCCTCCTCCTCGGTCCTCCTCCTCCTCCTCCTCCTCCTCCTCGGTCCTCCGCTCGAGGGCCCGGCCATGCGCCGCCCGCCGAATGAAGTTCCTCGGCCCATGCGCCGCCCTGCTGTGGGCGCTTTCGCTGGGAGCCGCGCGGGGCGCCAGGCACCCACTGCCTGCGTTTGCCCCCCTCCCCCCCCCGCCACCTCGAGGAGAGAATCGTTGAGAAAGTTAGGAGGAGGAGGGAGAAGGAGGGAAGAGGGAGGAGGATGGGAGGAGGAGGCGTGAGGAGGAGGAGGAGGAGGAGGAGGAGGAGGAGGATCAAGATGATCGGGTCGAGAGAGGAGGAGGAGGAGGATGAGAAGGAGGAGGAGGAGGAGAGAGGAGGAGGAGGAGGAGGAGGAGGAGGAGGAGGAGGAGGAGGAGGAGGATGAGGATCGATGAGGAGGAGGAGAAATACCGAGTTGGATCGAGGACAAGGATCGAGGAGGAGGATGAGGATGATGATGATCCAAGATTTTCGATACTGTTCGAATTTCCTCCTGGATTGATTCTCGATGCTCCTCTCGCTCCTCTTAGATTGCCCTCTTCCTCCTCGATCCTCGATCCTTATCTTCGATCCCCAATCCTCCTCCTCCTCCTCCTCCTCCTCCTCCTCCTCTTTGATGTTCTTTGCTCTTACCGAATCTGCGACATTGCGGTCGAGTCTGCCACTCCACTGCTGTGGCGCTTGGCTTCGAATCTACCTGGTACATTCTACATTCATGTGGTGGAACTCCCAGACGAGTAGCATGGCAGGCTGGGCATGGACGGTGTTCTTGGCTGGACGTGCTGCCGACCGCCTTCGAAAGACGCGCGGTGCCGGCAGCGCTGACGACGTGGTGAAGATCCACGAGGTGCTGTCCATCCTCGTGATGCTGTGCCTCCAGATCAAGCAGGAAGTGCGCATGATCATGGCGGTCGTGTTCATTTGCTTCCGGGTTGCGCCGGACAGCACAGCCGCCCAGGGAATCCTGAATTCTTACAAGATTCATGCCGACCGCACGAGGAGCAAGAGTGGGCGCGAGGACGGCGGTCCAGACCCATGGGCGTTCAGACCGCTGCTGATTGACGCGAGAACACCAGAGCATCTTTGAGAGGGGGATCCCGAGAAGATTCAGACCCTGCTTGCAGCCCACCCGCCACCCTCTGATCCCAAAGGGGGCCTGCGAGCGACGAGCTCCAAGAGGCCGCCCAGCGTTACAAACTGCAGAAGATGTGCTGTGTTAGCTAGGTGCAGATTTTCACTCGCGTGCACCCGGACCGCGTTGGATGGGTCAGCCACGCGCAGAGGGCGGTGGGGGAAGGGGGGAGGGCTTCTTAGAAGCACCCCTACTTCGTAGAATGCTCGGGCCTTATCTATTGATGTAAGGCCGGCGCCTTCTAAGAAGCAGCCTCCTTCTAAGACCTCCACCCCCTTGTACGCGCCGCCAAATGGGAGAACGTCGTGACCAAGCTTCTCCAGGGTATGACGGGCAATCAGGACTTCGGCCAGGCCCCCCAGGAAACCCTGGAGAGGAGGGGGGCCCAGCACCTTCTCGGGGACCTAGTCCTCGATCTGGGGGGCGAGGGCTGTGCATGAGGTGCGCCCAGTGCTTCGGCTGATCTCGCCGCTGCCGTTGGCGTGCTTGGCCGGGCACGCTCGGTCGGGGCCGTTTTTCTAGCCCTGTGGCCAAAGGCTACAGCAGTTTTTGGCAACGGCCCGATCGCTCTGTCTGGCTCTGGGTTGGGTTGCGCGGGGGACGTGCGCAGTTCTTCGACCGCCGCCTCGATTCTCCTCGACCCTCCTCCTCCTCCTCCTCCTCCTCCTCCTCCCCCTCCTCCTCCTCCTCCTCCTCCTCCTCCTCCTCCTCCTCCTCCTCCTCCTCCTCCCTCCGCCTCCTCCTCCTCCTCCTCCTCCTCCTCCTCCTCCTCCTCCTCCTCCTCTTTCTCCCCCTTCCGCCCCAGAGGGGCACCCCCATAAGCGGGGTGTCGGGCCAAAGTGCCCCCTGGTGCAGGCGGGGAGCACCGGGCCTTCGGGGTCCAAGCCCCAGCACCCAGGCTTTCCTTCCCGGGGGGCTGCCAAGTCCTGTGGCCTCCCCCAGGGCGGTCCGGGAGCTCACTCCCCGCACTCGCCCTGCCCGTTCGGCTTCCCCCTTTCGTGGGGGCGGCTCCGTTCGGTTGGGGCCTCCCGCCTGCCCGTGGGGCGGGGCCTTTTCC
This sequence comes from Prorocentrum cordatum, assembly GCA_963575745.1. Classification (NCBI taxonomy): domain Eukaryota; class Dinophyceae; order Prorocentrales; family Prorocentraceae; genus Prorocentrum; species Prorocentrum cordatum. The sequence continues at coordinate 12,851 of CAUYUJ010016570.1, read as the reverse complement.
CCGTCCCGCGCGGGCGGTCTCGCCCGTCGCCCGCGTGGGCGGGGCGCCGCGGCCGCGCCGCGCGGCCGCGCGCGACGGCTCCGCGCGGCCGATGCGCGGGCGGGCTGGCGGCGGCGCCGCAATGTATATATATATATATATATATATGTATATTTCTCCCCCTTCCACCCCTTCTCCTTATGAGTAACTCTCCCCGTGGCGCACGCCCAGACGTGTCCGTAGGGCGGGCTGGGCGTTTCGCTCGAGAATTCCTTATCTTTTATGATCCTGGAATTGTCAAGCGTTGCAGCAGTTTTAGGGGCGGTGGTGGTGGTGGCGGTGGTGTGGGGGGCGATTTCAGCGTGTGACTCGCGTTAGCGCTGCGCGCAGTCGTTTTACAAGGGAACATTTTCAAGGGTGGAGGGCGGGCCGTTTGCAAACTGTGATTCTTTCGTTCGCGCCGAGGGTGCTCGTCTTAAACATTGGCAGCGGTTTCAATGGTGGAGGGCGTGTCGTTTTCAAATTGTGGTCTTGCTGTATCGCCGCGCACATTTGCTTCAACAGTTTGTAGTTCACAGCTTCGCGGGTTCGTGTGGTTGAAGTCCCAGAAATGGTATCCTGGCGCGTTGTAGGGTTGCCAGGAGCCAGCGGCCGAGTTGGTTTGTGGTGTTGAAATCTTAAGAATGATGTCTGGCACGATCTAGGAATTGCAAAACGCAGCGGTTACGTCGATCCGCGGCGTTGAAGTTATACGGTTGGTGTTCGGGCACGGTTTAAGATTGTCAGTACGCAACAGTCAGCTTTATTCGCAGTGTTGAATCCCAGGAGTGGTGTTAAGGGACGACTTGGAAACATCAGGGCGCAACAGTAACGTGGACTCGCGGCCTTAGAGTCCCAGGAATGGTGCATTGGCACGATTGGAGATTCTCAGGCGGTTGTCTTGCAATAGGTCCCTTCCGCAACGGAAGTGAATCATTGTAAGCACCTGTGCTGGACGAAGTTCAAGGGAGGGCTTGCTGCAACTTGGGCTTACACTGGTCCTCATGATTTTCCTGCTCCTCTTCATCCTCATCCCCCTCTTCTTGTCTTGCTTTATCGAGCATAATCGAAGTCGTCGCGGAATCGGTCCTCTGGCCCCTCCTGAGGTCCACCCTGGCTAAGCTCCCGTCCCGGATCAGTTTCTGTTGGTTCTGGGGCCTGGAAACGGCCGTCAGAGTTCGGCGTCGTTGTCGTCGTCGTCGTCGTCGCCGCCGCCGCCGTCGTCGTCGTCGTCGTCGTCGTCGTCGTCGTTGTCGTCGTCGTCGCCGTCGGCGTCGTCGTCGTCGGCGTCCGGTTCTCGTTGTTCGTTGTCGGCGTCGTCATCGTTGTCGTCGGCGGCGTCGCGGCCGTCATTGTCGTCGTCGTCATCGTCGTCATCGTTGTCGTCGGCGTCGTCGTCATCGTCGTCGCCGTCGTCGTCGTTTCGAAGCCGTTTCGGCGGGCTCCAGGGCTTGGAAGCGGTCGCCACACGTTTGCGGCGGCGGCGTCGTCGTCGTCGTCGTCGTCGTTCTCGTCGTCGTCGTCAACCTCGGAGTCTTGCATTTTACGAAGAGATACTTCAAGCACGTACGTGCGATCAAAACAAGATGATGAGAAATGTGCTTGGGGCCAAGCTCAGCAGCCCCGCTAGGACGCGCCAGTTGTTCGACTTTCAAATGGGATGGCAGTTTCATTGGAGTGCATTGCCGCGTGCCCAATGACAAGCTGAACGCGGTGCGGGCGAAGTGCAAGTTTTCTCGCCAGGACAGAATATGTCTGGGAGTTTATACTTGGGCTGGGTGGGCATTTGCCGCGTTTTGGTAATTTCGCACAAGACAGGATTGCCTTGCAGGTTTTGCGATTTCGGGGCGTTGCATATTTACGGCAGCTGGACAGGCCACTTGGCAATCAATGCGGGGAAAGTAATTTTAGATGTGGCGGTACGAGCACCGACTTCTTTGAGTTTTGGGCGACGGCTGGCAACGCTTGGCTATGGATCATGAGCGGTGCGCTTATCTCAAAGAGTTCTAGCAAAGATGCACGACTTTATTTTCTGACTTCAGGTCCGGGCTAGCAAGCCTTGCCCGCATACGGGTTTCCGCCACACTCAGGGTCAGCACGGTCCCGAGCGCACGAACGAAAGTCGTCGTCGCCGTCCTCATCGCCGTCGTCGTCGTCGTCGTCGTCGTCGTCATCGGCGTCGGCGTCGGCGTCGGCGTCGGCGATGTCGTTGGCGTCGGCATCGTCGTCGACCACGTCGTCGTCGGCGTCGGCGCCGTCGTCGTCGTCGTTGTCGTCGTCGTCGTCGTCGTCGTCGTCGTCGGCGTCGTCGTCGTCGGCGTCGGCGTCGTCGTCGTCGCCAGCGTCGTCGTTGTCGGCGTAGTCGTCGTCGGCATTCGTCGTCATCGTCGTCGGTGGCGGCGACGTCGCCGGCGTCGGCGTCGACGGGGTCGTCGTCGCTGTCGTCGGCCTCGTCGTCGTCGTCGGCTTCGACGTCGTCGTTTGCGTCGGCGCCGTCGTCGTCGTCGTCGTGTTCGTCGTCGTCGTCGTCGTCGTCGTCGGCGTCCTCGGCGTCGTCGACGTCAGCGTCGTCGTGGTCGTCGTCGTCGTCGTCGTCGTCGCCGGCAGTGTCGTCGTCGTCGTCGTCGTCGGCGGCGGCGGCGGCGTCGTCGTCGTCGTCATCGGCGTCGTCATCGGCGTCGGCGTCGACGGGGTCGTCGGCGTCGTCGTCGTCGCTGTCGTCGCTGTCGTCGGCCTCGTCGTTGTCGTCGTTTTTGTCGTCGGTGGCGTCTTTTTCGGCGTCGTCGTCGTTGTCGGCGTTGCGGCGTCGGCGTCGTTGTCGTTGTCGTCGTCGTCGTCCTCGGCGTCGTCATCGTCGTCGTCATCGACGTCGTCGTCGGCGCCGTCGTCGGAGTCGTCGTTGTCCTCGTCGTCGTCGTCGTCGGCGTTGTCGGCGTCGTCGTCATCGTCATCGATGTCGTCGTTGTCGGGGGCGTCGTTGTCGGCGTCGTCGTCGTTTTCGTCGTCGTCTGTGCCGGCGGCGTCATCTTTAGCGTCTGCGTCGTCGTCGTCGCCGTCGTCGTCGTCGTCGGCGGCGGCGGCGGCGGCGGCGGATGCGTCGGCGTCGCCGCCGCTGGCGGAGGCCCGCGGCGGCCGGGCGCTCTGGGGGCCCGCGGCAGGCGGCGCCCGCAGGCCGCGGCCCGCGTCTGCGACGGCGTCGTCGTCGAAGGAAGACGCTCATCGGGGGCGTCAGAAGCGGGGGGCCAGAGGGCTCAGCTGCAGAAGGCAAAGCTACCCTGATGCGCCCGTTTGGAAACGCAGCGCGTGCCGCGTCAAATGTTGGTGCTCGCATGCTGCGTGTTGGCTCGGCGTGTTGGCCCACGTTTCGGCGAACGTGTCGCGCCAAACGTACGTTTCCGATCTCCGTGTTGAGATCCGTGTCGTCAGGCCACGGGTTGCGTGTTGCATATGGGGGCGGCTAAGCTAGAGGGTCGTCTTGCCTCGGGGTGCTTTCAAGCAGCTGCGCCTCGTGGATGGCTTCTGGCAGGTGCCCAGATCGTCCCGAACGGCTGCCAGAGGGCCGAGTCCAACTGGGCGTCCAACGCTGACATCCACTTGTTGCGAGAGGAGACTACATTCCGTTTCCTTCGACGAGCATGTCGTCGAGGGAAGAGGGCGACCCAGCAGCGGTGGCGAAGTGAGGATGCACGAAAAGGGGTGGCCGGTGGGCGAGACGAGGGAGAGAGGGCGCGGAGCCAGGAGAGGAGGAGAGCACAGGCAGCGCGAACGCAGCGGAAGGAGGATGAGGAGGAGGAGGAGGAGAAGGAGGAGGAGGAAGAGGAGGGGGAGGAGGAGATTGTGTCCAGGGCGGCCAAGTGGCTACACTTCGTCCCAGTGGTGTTGTGTACAGCATGCTGCTGCGGCGTCTGCTGCTGCGGCTGCTGTTGTGGCTGCTCTGTCCCTGCTGTGCTACTGCGCGTGCAGTCTTGACGCGAAGGCGCTGCCGCCGCTGAAGTGGCGAGCGGGAACACCACCGCGGCGCTGGTGCGGAGAGTTGCCTTCCGAGATGCGCTTGCTCGAGTGCTGATGCGTAGGGACGGGGTTGCCAGGGATTAAGAGGGCATAGAGGAAGAGCCATGCCATATTGAGACACCACCGCGCGTTTCTCGGTCTGCAAGCTTTGGCTGCATGTGTGGTCAGCGTCTTGAGCAAGGTCCGAAGAAGACCCCAGGAGGGCCAGAAGTGGCCTTCTGAGTACCGCCACGGAGCCACAAGAAAGTTCGAAGAGGCTCCAAGAGAGTCCACAGGGGATAGAAAGGTCCCGAATGGCTTCCCGAGACGAAAAGCTCCCGACCATCCCCGTTCCATGGCTCGGTTTGGGCCCGCCTTGGGGGCCTCCTGCGACATTGGAAGCTAGGGCCGACCCAAGATGAAACTAGCGTCGATTTCGAACCCAGCTTACGGAAATCTGAATTTCGACCTTCTCTTGGAGTTCGTCTCAGAGGCGATTTTGGCCGAAACCGACTGTGGGAAAAGGGCTGTCCCTGTCCGAACGACGGAATGTGTTGAGCCTGTTGTGTTGGGGTGGTAGATGTAGGCCCCTGCCCAGTCGTGAACACTTCGTGTATGGCATCTGCAGTGCTGGCACTGCTGGGGCTTCACGACCGCGCTTCCCATGCTTGGGCCTGGCAGAGCCAGATGCTTCTCTGTATCTACCATGGTCGCGCTGTGTGTGAAGTTCCTGGAGTGAGCAAGGTCTCGAGCCCCTCTTCTGCGACTTCTTTTCAGTTTCCTGACTTGCCGCATGGCAAACATGTGTCGTATATGCTTTCGGTATTTGCATTCAGAGTGGTTTGTATTTGGCGCCCTGAAGCATACTCCACATCCCTTATCAAGCGGCCCCTGGGGCCGGTATATTAAGGCGCCTTTTTCCAAAGGGGGGGAGGCCGGAATATTGAGGCGGTGTCGCGTGACCGAAGCGAAGGGGGGCTGGAGAATTATGGCGCTTTTTGAATGGCCATTTTGGGCAAGAGGTTTGAAACTGACCCTCAGGATGGCCCCGAATAGACTGAACATATGTTTCAAGCCCGCACTCGACGGCGATCATGATGACGGCGGTGATCTCAATTGTGAACATGACGGTGGTGATAATGATGGTTATGGTGACAGCGGTGATGATAATGATGGTGGTGATGATGACGACGACGATGGTGATGATGATTGTGCGTTTCATCAGATGTGCCTCTCGTCTTGTCCACATCCTGGCGCAGCCATAATATACATGTATATACATATAGAAATATATGTGCGTGTGTGTGTGGTGTATATATGTGTAGCTACGGTGCCTGCACCACAGCATCACATGCACGATCATGGTGTTTATCGTATTGATCATAATTTTTGTCGACGTCGCAAACCGACAGAGTTCTGATCACAAATGCAGTCACCACTGTGTAACCACAGCCCCATCATGTCCACCAGCTTACGGTGGGGCATTGGATAAGGAAGCCTTTCTTTCTTTCTAGGTCATGGGGTGCAGTATAAAGAAGCCTTCGATAAGGAATCCAGGGTCTGGAAGCCAGTGGGAAGCCAATCGTGGATCGGCCATGGATATCACCGCAGCTCCCATTGGATAAGGAATCCTCCAGGGTCTGGGGCCTCCTGGGACTATTCCTTAACAAACGCCTCCACCGTAACTACAACGCTCAACTTTCCCAGAGGGGGGGCCGGAATTTTAAGGCGTCATCAGTGGAGGGGGGGCCCGAGTATTAGAGTGCCGAAGCAGGGGGAGGCCGGTATTTTAGGGGGGGCCGTTTAATAAGGGATGTGGAGTACCCTGTGCATGCACATGCAAGAGGACGAGTGTCGGTGGACAGGTCTCAACGCCACACATCATGCGGCCCGTGTGAACGCTACGAGGAGTCACATGGGTTGGCTGATGCTTCGCGGATTATGCAAGCAGTGGGAGTGTATCTGAGCAGGGCGACAGTGGACATTGCGAATCAGTGCTCTACGTAGGACTCTTGATCGGATCGCGCGGTTTGGCCATCTCATGATATTGGTCCGCGTGGGTGCATGTCGGGGTCCTCAGGATGGCTGGCGCGCCGAGGGGGGAAGTGAGAGAAGGCAGGCCTTCTCAGAAGGCCTTATGAGAAGCTCTCTGTCGCTTCGGAGAAGGCTCAGAAAGCTTTTTCCCGGCGGAGCCGGGTGAAATTCCGTGCCCGCCGGTGACTGACTGACTAACTGACTGATTTACTGACTGATTGACTGACTGATTGGCTGACTGAACGTCAGGAGTCGGGCGACGAAATCTATACATATCCACTGCTCCCTGACCATGCCCATCTTGAACCCAGGAGCTGTGTATGCGCCCTCCTGGCCAAGCCAGGAGGGCGTGGCGTATACACCGCTGCGGGGTTGAGGATGGGCCTGGCCTGGGAGCAGTGGATATGTATAGATTTCGTCGCCCTAAGGAGGGCACCTTGAACAACACATTTCAAACCGCCCGCGGGCGTGCAACCGCAACTGGGCGACACATTTCGACCCGTCCGCGGGCGCGCAACCGCAACCGCAACTGGGCGACACGTTTCAAACCGCCCGCGGGCGCGCAACCGCAACCGCACCTGGGCGACACATTTCAACCCGCCCGCGGGCGCGGCAACCGCACTGGGCGACCACATTGCAAACCGCCCGCGGGCGCGCAACCGCAACCGCACCTGGGCGATACATTTCAGACCGTCCGCGGGCGCGCAACCGCAACTGGGCGACACGTTTCAACCCGCCCGCGGGCGCGCTAACGCAACCGCACCTGGGCGACACATTTCGACCCGCCCGCGGGCGCGCAACCGCAACCGCAACTGGGCGACACATTTCAACCCGCCCGCGGGCGCGCAACCGCAACCGCAACAGGGCGACACATTTCAACCCGCTCGCACGCGCGCAACCGCAACCGCAACATGGGCGACACATTTCAACCCGCCCGCGGGCGCGCAAGCGCAACTGGGCGACACATTTCAATCCGCCCGCCGACGCGCAACCGCAACCGCAACTGGGCGCCACATTTCGACCCGCCCACGGGCGCGCAACAGCAACCGCAACTGGGCGACACATTTCAACCCGCTCGCGGGCGCGCAACTGCAACCGCAACTGGGCGGACACATTTTGAAAACCCGCCCGCGGTCAGCGCAACTGTAACCGCTACTGGGCGCACATTTCAACCCGCCCGCGGGCGCGCAACTGCAACCGCTACTGGGCGACACATTTCAACCCGCCCGCGGGCGCGCAACCGCAACCGCACCTGGGCGACACATTAGAAAACCCGCCCGCGGGCGCGCAACCGCAACTGCGCGGCACATTTACTGCGCGGCACATTTCGTCCCGCCCGCGGGGCGCGCAACGCAACCGCAACTGGGCGGACACATTTCTCAACCGCTCGCGGGCGCGAACGCAACCGCAACTGGGCACAATTTCAACCCGCCCGCGGGCGCGCAACCGCAACTTGGGCGACAAATTTCAACCCGCCCGCGGGGGCCCAACGCAACCCAATGGCGACGCGTTTTCAACCCGCCCGCGGGCACGCAACTGCAACCGCACCGCTCACCTGCCGTCCTCCTTTTAGGGAATCTGAGGCGGAGGAAGGGTGGAAGGGAGGGGGGAGGGAGGGGGGAGGGAGGATGGAGGCGGGAGGGAGGAGGAAGTAGGGGGGAAGGGAGAGGAGACGGAGGGAGGGTAGAGAGCTTACAATGATTGGGGGCGGACAATTTGTGTCCCCCCCCGGTTCTGCGCAAGTGGATCTCCACAAGGCTCCAGGCCCTGGATTCCTTATCCAAGGCCTCCACGGTCTGCTAGCGGGATGGGTGGGTTAACCGCCCCCGACGGGGGAGACGAGGCTTTGACAGATGCGGCCCGTTGCACCGCCTAGTTTGAAGTTTGGGGGGCGATGCCGCGGGGATCGATTGCGCGTTCACCCGCGGGCAAGCTGCCCGCGGATGTAGGTGCATCGGCGCCGTCTTATTCATGCAGCGTGCCGCGTTTTATTCATGATCTGGTGCAGGAGCAGGTGGAGGAGGAGGGGGAGGAGGTAAGGGAGGATGTAAGGGAGGAGGAGGAGGATGAGGAGGAGGAGGAGGAGGATGGGGGGAGGGGAGGAGGAGGAGGAGGGGAGGAGGAGAGAGGTGGAGGAGTGAGGAGGAGGAGGAGGAGGAGGAAGAGGAGGAGGAGGAGGAGGAGGAGGAGGAGGAGGAGGAGGAGGAGGAGGCAGATGGGGAGGGGGAGGGGGAGGAGGAGGAGCAGCAATACGAGGAGGAGGCCATTCCACGTTGCTGCCTCTGATTTTATGGAAAGCCTGAGCCCCCTCTGCCTTTCCCCCTGTGCGTGCTGCCGACGATAAGTCGTTCGCAGATCCGTCACAATTTGTTGAAACTCCCCCCAGGGTCTTCAAGCCCCCCCCCCCCCCCCGCAGCTCTCATCTCTTCGCGGGCACCCACGTCAGGGAGAAGGCGCTGTAGGTTCCTCCTTTCCACCACGCCTCTCCTTCCTCCCTCCAGCCCCCCAATCCTCCCCTCCCCCCACCCGCCTCCTCTCCTCCTCCCCCTCTTGTTCCATCTCCGCCTCTCCTCCCACCTCCCGTGTCGCCTCCCCCTCACGAGGAGTAGGCAGATGCGGCGGGCAGAGGAGGACGGTGAGGGCTGCCCACAGGGCGGCGTGCATCATGCCGTTGGTGCCCCGACCTTGGCTCTGCTGTTGGGGTGCACCCAGTCCAGGGTGTCCACGGCAGGGCACTCGTGGGGTTTCGGGCGGGGCTGGACCGCCCCCCCCCCCCCCCAGAAGCACGGCCTTGGCTGGCACGCTGCCCTCGCGAGCCTCGCCCTGCCCGGGTCCGCGGGATCGGCGAAGCAGCGCGCAGGTGCAGCACCGGTGGGGCGGTTGGCTGTATAGCGAGGGCCCCAGGCAAGGGGACCCGCTTAGTAGTAGGGCCCTGGAGCAGTTCCGGTTAGTGGAACGGGGTTTGGGGGGCGCCCCATCAGTACACATCACTAAACCAGGTCCCACTAAACCCAGCCGTCTCTCAAAAAAATACAAGCGGCACGCGTCGACATGATTTCTCGGAGGTCCGCGCGTCTTTTTTGGATCGGCGCTGGGCCCCCTGGCGATGCCTCCGGCGCCGCCCCTGGCGCGCTGTGCGCGCCAGAGGGGTGGGGGGGTCCAGCGCCGATCTAAGGAATCCGCGCGGACCTCCGAGAATTTATCTTTCTGCTTTTCCGGGGTTCCTCATAGACAGCTCGTGCACCCCGCCCATGTGGCCAAACTTTGGGCTGAAGTCTTGCCAAACTATTGGGCGGTGAGCTCCCCAAGCCGTTGTGGAGGCACCCGAGGAGGGAGGAGGGGACGAGAGAGAGGAGGAGGCCCAGCGTCGATCCAAGAAGTCTGCGCGCACCCCGCCAGCTCAGAGGCAGCTCGTGCCGCTGCGGGAGCGGGGCGCCAGCCATCGCAGCCCCGCCGACCTCCCGGGGCCGGGTCGCTGAGAGGGGGGGGGCCTTCGCTCGCTGCTCGGCGCGCCCCCTTCGCAAGCCCCCCCCCCCCTCGGCATGCCCAAGCCCCGGCATCGCGGACCAATCGACTGCCTCTGGGCAAGCAGACGATGACGACGACAGCGACAGGCGTCGGCGAAGACGACGACGACGACGACGACGACGACGACGACGACGACGACGACGACGACGACGACGACGACGACGACGACCTGGAAGCTGGCGATGAGGACGAGGAGGACGGATGGACGGGCACCGCGGCTCGCCTGGAGGAGGCGGCGGACGATCGGCCTCGGCGGCGCAGGCCTCCCGAGTGGGGTCCGAGCAGATGGGGTTGGAGGACCGCGCCGCATCGCCGAGACATCGGTGATGCGGCTCCATGCGGCGCTTGGTTTTCTCCACGCCGACGTCGCCGATGCATCGCCGATGCATCGGTGATGCGTCGGCGATGTGGCGCGACGCGCCGACCTCATTTGCTTCTCTTCCCATCTGGGAGGCTTCCAGTTGCCGTTTCAGCGCGGCATCGCAGTCTATGCAGGCTCCTCCTTTTGTGTCGTCGAGCTGCTCTCCCGAAGAGGCTCCGCGGAGGGGCGGCTCTGCAGGGCCACAGCAGGATCTCAGGTTAGCCACGGGCCATTTTTTGGAGGGCGTCGCAGAAGCCCTGGCGCCTTTGAGAAGGCCTGCCTGCTCTCACTTGCCTCCACCACCCCACTGCGCGCACTCTTGTGGCGCGATGGTGCCACGGAGCTCTCCAGAAGAGGCTCGGTAGAACAGTCCTAGGGGCCGTCCAGGAGGCAGCGCTGCGATGACTGCAGCGTGGTGTGGCTGTAGCGTTGCTCTGCCGATGCGCGTTGCCTCTTGGGGGCCTCGTTTCTTGGAGCACGAGCCTGCTAATTTCATGAGCACGTGATGGGGGAATGTGCTCCGTGTTGTCAAGGCTCCGACAGAAGGACCACTTGGGGCTCAGGACGGGCCCTAGTTTTCGTCCCGTTCCTTAGACTCTAGACCTAGGTTGGGGAACCTATTCATGGCCGAGGCTCACCGTTACTGGAAAAGCTCCTTCGTTCCTTTCCTAGCGCTCCTCATTTGGTAGCACGATGGCTGTATGTGTTAGCTTCTTCGGGTTGTAATCATAGCAGCGTGTTCTCTCTGATCTTGCACACTACTGCAACCCGCCGCGATTGCAGGGGATTCTGGGGCCCGCTGTGATGGAACCCTCCGCGATTGACCCCAGTGGGAGGATCGGAGGTGAGAGGGTGAGATCGAAGTGGAACGGAGAGCCCCCCTACCGGGAAATCGGTTTCGGTTTCGTGTTCGTGCGTGCCGTGCGTGCGGGCGAGGCGAAGCTGCGTGGGCGGGCGAGAAGAAAGTCTCCTCCGGCTGAGGCGCGGCCGGACCAAACGTTTCCTGACCGGGGGCCGGTGGGGCGCGGTGTCCCGCCAGTGTCCCGCCTCCGGCTGAGGCGCGGCCAGACCAAATGTTTCCTGACCGGCGGCTGGTGGGGCGCGGTGTCCCGCCGGTGTCCCGTCGGTGTCCCGATGATGATGATGATGATGATGATGATGATGATGATGATGATGATGATGATGATGATGATGATGATGATGATGATGATGATGATGATGATGTTGACGATGTTGATGATGAGGGTGATGGTGATGCTGATGATGATGATGGTGTCCCGAGTATGATGTTGATGATGATGGTGATGTTGTTTCTGATGATGATGGTGTCCCGGTGATGATGATGATGATGATGATCATGATGGTGTTGATGATGATAATCAGATTATGATGATGACGATGATGCAGATGATGATGATGATGGTGTCCCGATGATGATGGTGATGATGAGGTTGATGATGATGCTGTTGATGCTGACTGTGATGGTGATGTTGGTGTCCCGATGATAAAGATGTTGATGATGATGCTGTTGGTGATGGTGATGAGGACGATGATGGTGTCCCGATGATGATGATGATGATGTTCATGATGAGGTGATGATGATGATTTTGATGGTGGTGGCCCGATGATGGTGATGATGCTGATGGGGCAGTAATAACTTGTTATTGCAAGTCGTAAGTCGACGCCCCCAGGCGGGAGTGTCCCGCCGTCGGCGCACCGCGCGATGGCGGGCGCCCGCATTTCCACCCGCCACGCGCCGCCGCTAAGTCGGGCGGGCCAGGCCCCGCGCGGGCATGCTGGCGTGCCGCGCGGCCGTGCGTCGGGGTCCTTCCTCCCTCCGTTCCTCCGTGCACGGTCGTGATGTCTCCTCTTTTGCCGCTTGGCCGCGGGGCGGGATATCAAGTACCCGGTCATGTCTGCAGCGCCCCACCTGCCTTGTGTGCACTCTTAAGGTGGGGCGCCTGGCCGGGGTGTGGTCCTCTGTCTGCCAGTGTGCGGCTCTGGACCAACCCTTGGGGCGACGCGCGGGGCGTCCGTTCGCCAGACTGCGTCGGACGCGACCGCGGTCGCGCCTCTTTTCTGGCCCAGCGTGGCCCGTCGTGGGTGTCGTTGTCTAGGGCTTTTCCCTGCGGGTCCTGTGTCCCCTGGTGCACCTCAGGCCAACGCCGCTGGTCCTTGGTGACCTACGCGTGGTTTCTCCACCCTGGCGGAGTCTGTTTCACGGGCCCTGAGGGGTCACGGCATTGCTATCAAGCCCAGAGTGGTCTCTTACGTCGGCCCAGTGTGACCAACGTACCCATAGGCTTCCCCGTCGCGGGTCCAGAGCGACCCTCGTCTGGCGGCCCAGAGTGGCCATTCAGTAGCAGGGCAGCCGATGCCAGCTCGCATGTCTGGCGGCCCTAGAGCGGCCAATCTTCGATAGGGCGGCCGTTGCGGCTTGCCTGACTGCCGGCAGACCCGCGCGTCTCGCTTGGAGGCCCATAGTGGCCAATCGTTGCAAACGTTTCTTTCGCATCCCCAGTGAACAGTCGAGCGCGAGACTCGCAGCGCGCCAGACTCGCAGCGCCAGGGCAGCGAACTCCCACCGTCGGTCGACTTGTTTTTGCTGTGGCTGCCGCAGGTTCGCAGCGGCTCCGAATGTCGGGTGAAGTCAGCGGCTTCTGCTTGCTTGCGATGGCGGAGCAGGCTGCGCAGGCGGCGCTCGTGCCGTTCGAGGCGAAAACAGAAAGGGGCTCCTTGGTGCGCACCGCATCCCGCGCGCGGGTCGCGTACGCAGACACAGCGTTGTCGCAGGCGCGCGAGCGGCTTCGCTACCTGCTGGTTAAGGGGGCGGGCCCCAGGCTGCAGGGGCGAGCGCCAAGGGGCCCGCCCCTAGCAATGCCAGCACCACCTGCCAACGAGAGCTGCTGGTCGCCAGTCC
>CAUYUJ010016569.1:266206-272336 GCA_963575745.1 Prorocentrum cordatum | reverse complement strand
CATGCCGACAGTCGTGTTTTTCAGGCGTGTTTCCGCCTGCCCCCGCATATCTCCCCTGTTCCTCCTTCCTCCCGCCTCCTTGTACATCCTCCTTGTGGTGGGAGCGGGAGAAGGACGAGGCGGAGGAGGAGGGAGAGAAAACGCTCCTCGTGATTTGAGTCGTTTGGGGTTTCTCGTCCTGGTGTGAGTCGTTCGGGCCCTTCTTCCTGGGGTGAGTCGTTCGGGCTCTTCGTGGTGTGAGTCGTTCGGGCTCTTCGTCCTGGTGTGAGTCGTTCGGGCTTCTCGTGGTGTGAGTTGTTCGGGCCCCTCATCCTGGTGTGAGTCGTTCGGGCCCCTCCTCCTGGTGTGACTCGTTCGGGCTCCGCGTGGTGTGAGTCGTTCGGGGCCCGCGTCGTGGTGTGAGTCGTTCGGGCTCCTCGTGGTGTGAGTCGTTCGGGCGCCTCGTCCTGGTGTGAGTCGTTCGGGCCCTTCCTTGTGGTGTGAGTCGTTCGGGCTCCTCGTGGTGTGAGTCGTTGGGGTCTCTCGTCCTGGTGTGAGTCGTTCGGGCTCCTCGTGGGGCCTCTTGGGGGCCTCTTGGAGCTTTCTTGGGGCCTCTTGGGGGCCTCTTGGGGGCCTCTTGGGGGCCTCTTGGGGGCCTCTTGGGCCTCTTGGGGCCTCTTGGGGCCTCTTGGGGGCCTCTTGGGGGCCTCTTGGGGCCTCTTGGGGGCCTCTTGGGGGCCTCTTGGAGGCCTCTTGGGAGCCTCCTGGGGGCCTCTTGGGGCCATCTTGGGGCCTCTTGCGACTTCCTCAGAAGCGCAAGTGAGCGCTGCCCCCTGAGAAGGACAAACTGAGCCCAAAACCTTCGTGAAATCAATGATTTTGCCAGGAAGGAAGATGAGCGCGGCCCCCTCAGAAGGCCAAAATGGGGCCAAACCTTAGTAAAATCCATGATTTTGGCTTCAAAGAAGAGCAGAGGGGCCAAACTCCCTCCCCCCCTCGGGGCCAGAATCCTCGTGAGGGTCGTCGTTTTTTTTTGCCCTCCCAGGAGTCGAAAAAGGCCCCCCTGACCCCACCCCGGACTCCTTGTCCAGGTCCAGGGGGAGGGGGTAGGGGGAGGGGTAAACCCCTCCCCGAAGGGGAAGAGGGGGGGTTGAGAACAGAGAGGGCTCTCTAAACCACTCACGCCCAAAGGGCTGGTGGGATTAGGGCACCCTGTCCCTCGCTGCCAAGTGGGTGAGAGGTTTCGCGATTTTTTTTTAGGAGGTCGATCGGGCCCTCGCCAGGCCTGGAAGACGAACCTCCGATGATCCTCTAGCGCGCTCGTGCGCAGTAGGCGCGTCGTGCGTTATGCAACGTGCTGGTTGAACTGCACCCGCCCTTGCCCATCAAAGAAAGAAAAAACAACAAAGCAGCAAGAAGGCCTCCCCTAAACTTGCAGGTTTGCAGTGCCACGGGAGGGCCTCCAGAGATAATGCGAGAGTTCGCGTCTGTGTGCGTTGCAGATATGTGAGTCGTTCCGGCTCTTCGTGGTGTGAGTCGTTGGGGCCCCTCGTCCTTCCTTGTGTGACTCCTTCGGGTCCCTCATTCTGTGTGAGTCGTTCGGGCTCCTCGTGGTATGAGTCCCCTCCTCGTGTGTGAGTCGGTCGGGCCCCTCCTCCTGGTGTAACTCGTTCGGGCTTCCCGTGGTGTGAGTCGTTGGGGGCCCGCGTCGTGGTGTGAGTCGTTCGGGCTCCTCGTGGTGTGAGTCGTTCGGGCGCCTCGTCCTGGTGTGAGTCGTTCGGGGCCCTCCTTGTGGTGTGAGTCGTTCGGGCTCTTCGTGGTGTGAGTCGTTCGGGCCCCTCGTCCTGGTGTGAGTCGTTCGGGCTCCTCGTGGGGCCTCTTGGGAGCCTCTTGGAGCCTCTTGGGGCCTCTTGGGTGCCTCTTGGGGGCCTCTTGGGGGCCTCTTGGAGCTTCTTGGGGCCTCTTGGGGGCCTCTTGGGGGCCTTTTGGTGACCTCTTGGGGCCTCTTGGGGGCCTCTTGGGGGCCTCTTGGAGGCCTCTCTGGGAGCCTCCTGGGGGCCTCTTGGGGCCATCTTGGGGCCTCTTGCGACTTCCTCAGAAGCGGAAATGAGCGCTGCCCCCTGAGAAGGACAAAATGAGCCCAAAACCTTCGTGAAATCAATGATTTTGCTAGGAAGGAAGATGAGCGCGGCCCCCTCAGAAGGCCAAAATGGGGCCAAAACCGTGGTAAAATCAATGTTTTTGGCTTCAAAGACGAGTTGAGGGGCCAAACTACCCCCCCCTCGGGACCAGAATCCTCGTGAGGGTCGTCGTTTTTTGGCCCTCCCAGGAGTCGAATAAGACCCCCTTGACACCACTCGGCCCGCCCTCTCCAGGTCCAGGGGAGGGGGTAGGGGGAGGGGTAAACACATCCCCGAAGGGGAAGATAGAGGGTTAGGGGGTTGAGAACAGAGGGGGCTCTCTAAACCACTCACGCCCAAAGGGCTGGTGGGACTACTACTACTACTACTACTACTACTACTACTACTACTACTACTACTACTACTACTACTACTACTACTACTACTACTACTACTACTACTACTACTACTACTACTACTACTACTGCTACTAACTACTACTACTACTACTACTTACCGACTACTACTACTACTACTACTACTACTACTACTACTACTACTACTACTCTACTACTACTACTACTACTACTACTACTACTACTACTACTACTACTACTACTACTACTACTACTACTAACTACTACTACTCTACTACTACTACTACTACTACTACTACTACTACTACTACTACTACTACTACTACTACTACTACTAACTACTACTACTAACTACTACTACTACTACTACTACTACTACTACCTACTACTACTACGACTACTACTACTACTACTACTACTACTACTACTACTACTACTACTACTACTACTACTACTACTGCTACTACTACCTACTACCTACACCTTCTACCTACTACCTGCTACCCACTACCTACTACCTAACTACCTACTACTACCTACTACCTACTACCTACTACCTACTACTACTACTACTACTACTACCTACTACTACTACTACTACTACTACTACTACTACTACTACTACTACTACTGCTACTACTATTATTACTACTACTACTACTACTACTACTACTACTACTACTACTACTACTACTACTACTACTACTACTACTACTACTACTACTACCTACCTACTACTACCTACCTACTACTACCTACTACCTACCTACCTACTACTACTACTACTACTACTACTACTACTACTACTACTACTACCACTAGTACAACTACTACTACTACTACTACTACTACTACCACTACTACTACTACTACTACTCTACTACTACTACTACTACTACTACTACTACTACTACTACTACTACTACTACTGTTACAACTACGACGATGAGGAGAACGATGAGGACGGCGTTTACCGCTCCTACTAATGTTGCTTTCCTAGAGGTTCCAACTTCTAGGTGGGGTCGCACTGGGATAATGTTTTCCTTTGTTATACCAATCCTCCTGTGGTGTTGGGTCCTTTTTCTGGATAGAATCCATCCTTCCTCGTTTCCTCCTCCCTCCTCCTCCCTCCTCGCATGCCTGCCCCTGCCCTTCGCGCCGGTCACGCATCGGCACACCCCTCACACGCTCCGTGGCCTCATAGGGAGCTCCGCCGTCGACCCCACGCCTTTCGTGGCCCCGCAGGGAACTCCAACGAAGGCCCCAGCGGCAGTGTGCGCACAGCGCACCCGCACCCGATCCGGTACGCCCCTCCCGCGTTACCGTGGCCTCGTGGGGAGCTCCACCGAGATCCTCATCGGCACGGTCCGCACGGCGCACCCGCGCCTGAGATTCGGCACGCCCGTTGCACGCTTCGTTGGGGAGCCCCACCGACACCCTCCGCGGCAAGGTCCGCACGGCGCGCCCGCGCCCGCTTCTCGGCAAGCCCCTCACACGCTCTGCGGCGCCGGGCGGGCCAGCACGCAACGCAACATTTCAGGAGGGAAAAAAACACGCAGACACAGTTAATCGTCGATTTCCAAAAAAATATGTGAGAATGTAGGAAATGGGGGGGAATATTAGGGGGACTATAGGGGAATATGGAAAATGGGGAATGTAGGAAATGGAGAATATGGGGAATATTTTCAAGAAGTTATAGGGGGAATATTAGGGAGAATATAGGGGGAATATTAGGGGGAATATTAGGGGGAATATTTCCAAGAAGTTATGGGGAATGTAGGAAATGGAGAATATGGGGAATATTTTTGTTTGTATGCATTTAGTTGTGTGTTCCAGGGCCCCCTCAAAATGGAAGCAAGGGAGGGCGACAACAGCTGGGAAGACCATGGGCGCGACCACGGGCTGCGCCCGCGGCTCGGGCCACACACAGCGCAACCCCCCACCGCGAGCCCGTGCCCGCTGCTCCTCTCCGTGCAGCGCCGCATTCCCTGTGCTGGCCCCCCTGCTCCATCCCACCTGCCCCGCGATGCTCGCAGCTGCACATGGCTGGGTCCTTCGCTGAGCTATTATTCTTCCTCTCTTCCTGGTGTGCTGCCCTCCTGTTTCTCCTCTCTCCCTCCCTTCCCCTGGTCTGCGGAGGAGTGGCGGTGTTGGGGGTACTGGACGGGCCCGCTTCTCCCTGGAGTGGCCCTGCAGAGGCCGCCGTCGGCTGCCGGCTCCGGCTCCGTGGCGCCACTGCTCTGTTGCGGCCGAGGCCGACCCGAGGCTTCAACATGTCAGCCCAGTTGGGTAGGGGGCCACATGCGAACCCTACCCCATACCCCCCACGACTTCTGAGGGAGAGGGTGGGGTTCACTTCGCTCGAGAGCTCCCGAACGAAGTGAACCCCACCCTCCCCCTCAGAAGTCGTGGGGGTCAGGGGTAGGGTTCGCATGTGGCCCCCTATTGGGGGCGTCTCCATGCATCCTTCTTTCCTTCCTCCCTTCGCTTTTCCTCCGTGTTCTGTCTCCCTCCCTCCGGCCCCCTCCCTTCTTCCCTCCTCCCCTCCAATCTCCCCTGCTCCGTCCCCAGCCTCGTCCCTCCTCCGTCGTCGTCTCTCCTCCCTACGTCTCGTCCCTCGCTCTCCCGTCCATCGCCCTGGACGGCAGGTGCAGTCCATGCCGCACGGGATGTTCCGGCAACAGCTGTGGGCGGAGGCCCTTGGCGAGGGGAGGGGCTTTTCTATTGAGCAGCAGCGACGCTGACCAATGACCTTCTTGGGGACGAGCTCTCTACAACAACTGCAAGATGAACATTCCACGGAGCACCTCAGGTTAGGACGGAGAAGTGCATGGGTGGGGGAGGGAGCCGAACCTCTGATACTATGTTGGTTATCCCCATATCCCAAGACATGGGTTCGTGTTATTACTAGGACGTCTCTGGACCTCCCCTTTCTCCTTCTCCCTCTCCCTCTCCTTCTCCTTCTCCTTCTCCTTCTCCTCCTCCGTTTCTTCCTCCTCTTCGCCCGCATATCGTTCATACACTCATGCTCAGAGTCACTCGCACTCAGGCTCGCTCACGCTCAGACACGTGTCTCAGACTCGCTCGCGCTTAGACTCAATCATATTCAGATTCGCTCGCAATCCGACTCGCTTACACTTAGATCACTCACACTCAGATTCGCTCGCACCAAGGCTCACACACAGGTGGCTACCACGAAATAGCCGGCGTGGCACCAAGGCAATCCAAATGCCAGCAGGCGCCTTGAGTAGCACGCCAGAGAGCGGGCGTAGGAACGCCATGCGCGCTTGCCCGAGTTGCCGCAGTGAAGCGGCAGGAGAAATTGTCCCTCGTTTTTCCACTTGTGTCGCCCTAGTCTCTTATGAAATATGCCCAGGAGGAGGAGGACGCCGCTGGAGTCGCCCCTGTCGTCGCCGCCGTCGCGCCTGTCGTCTGCGCGGGCTCGCTCTCACGCCCAGCTGCTCGCAGACAGAGTTCCCCAGCGAGACGCGACAGAAGTATGATATGCACATCTGCGAATCTCCACGTCGACTCATTCCACAGCGTCGACTCCTCCTTTTCTTCCTTTTTTCTCCTCCTCCTCCTCTTCCTCTCTTTCCTCCTCCTCCTCCTCCTCCTCCTCCTCCTCCTCCTCCTCCTCCTCCAGCTCCTCCC
>CAUYUJ010016569.1:216206-261206 GCA_963575745.1 Prorocentrum cordatum | reverse complement strand
TTGCACGGGCTCGTTCGCGGCCATTTTGTGGGGATGTCTCAGGCGGTTTGCTTGTTCCCCATATCCTAAGATGGGGTTCTTGTTCCCCATATCCTAAGATGGGGTTCTTGTTATTACTTGGACGCCTCCTACTGCCTCTCCCTCCTCCTCTTTCCTCCTCCCCTCCTCCTCTTTCCTCATACTCAGACCTACTCATACTCAGACTTACTCATACTCAGACTTACTCATACTCAGACCTACTCATACTCAGACTTACTCACAGACATACTCATACACAGACTTACTCATTCACAGACTTACTCACCACCCAGTACGTACTCCTGACACAGACTTAACTCTACCCAACTTACACGTACACATATTACTCGACTCAGACTACTCATACCCAGACTGACACAATAACAGACATCCTTCGCTTGAGAGCAGATTGTGAGGAGTCTCAGGCGGGGCGCTTTTCAGCACCCCTAGGAGCCGCCCCAGGGGCGTTTTCCGGGCTCGTCGGCCATTTTGTGGGGATGTCTCAAGGGCGGTTTGCTTGTTTCTGGGCCCAACATCCTTCGCTTTCGAGCAGATTTGGAGGATGTCTCGAGCGAGGCGCTCATTTCAGCACCCCTAAGGGGAGCGCCAGGGTGGTTTTTTTGCCGGGCTCGTTCGCGGCATTTTGTTTGGGATGTCCCAGCGGTTTGCTTTTTCTGGCCCAACATCCTTCGCTTTTCTGAGCATATTTGGAGGATGTCCTCGACGAGGCTCTCATTTCAGCGACCCCTAAGAGGGGCCGCCAGGGGTGTTTGCACGGGCCTCGTTCGCGGCCATTTTGTGGGGATGTCTCAGGCGTTTGCTTGTTTCTGGGCCCAACATCCTTCGCTTGGAGAGCAGATTGTGAGGATGTCTCAGGCGGGGCGCTGGTTCCAGCACCCCTAAGGGGAGCCGCCAGGGGTGGTTGCACGGGCTCGTTCGCGGCCATTTTGTGGGGATGTCTCAGGCGGTTTGCCTGTTTCTGGGCCCAACATCATTCGCTGTCGGAGCAGATTTGGAGGATGTCTCGAGCGGGGCGCTCATTTCAGCACCCCTAAGGGGAGCCGCCAGGGGTGGTTGCACGGGCTCGTTCGCTGCCATTTTGTGGGGATGTCTCAGGCGGTTTGCTTGTTTCTGTGCCCAACATCCTTCGCTTTCGGAGCAGATTTGGAGGATGTCTCGAGCGAGGCGCTCATTTTCACCCCCCAGGTGGGCCAGATTTTGAGGATGTCTCGATCGGTTTGCTTGTTTTGGTGGCCAGGCTCGTGGCGCAGATTCTTCTCAGGATGCCACAGGAGGCTCCAACAGGCTCCAGGAGGCCCCAGGAGACCACATGAGGTCCCAGGAGGCATCAGGAGGCCACAGAAAGACTCAAGAGGCCACAGGATGTCCCAAGAGGCTCCAGGAGGCCCCAGGAAGCTCCAGGAGGCCTCAGGAAACCACAGGAGGCCCCAGGAGACAACAGGAAGCGCCAGGAGGCCTCGGAAGGCAACAGGAGGCCCCGAGAGGCCCCAGGAGCAGGAGGCCTCAGAAGGCAACAGGAGTGGCTCCAATCCCATGTGTTTTACGTATGCTCCTATCGATTGGGCCTCACCTGGAGCACGAGTCTTTTGATGTTCTACGTATGTTTCTATAGATGGTCCTTCTCCTGTGTACACAATCCTAAATGTTTTACTCATGTTCCTATATATTGGGCCTCTCCTGGGGCACGAGTCCTTGGTGTTTACGCGTGTTCCTATAGATTGCCCTTCTCCTGTGGCTCTAATCCGCAATGTTTTATGTACGTCTGTTGCTATAGATTGCGCCTCCCCTGGGGCACGAAACCTTCCTAGGAGGTCCCAGGAGGTCCCAAGAGGCTCCTGGAGACCCCAAGAAGCCCCAGTAGGTTTCAGGAGGCCCCAGGAGGCCCCAGGCTCATGCACAGAGACGCGCTCGTACTACTGAGGCTCATTCACACTCCAATTCATTCGCAGTTAGATTGATGTCCAGACCGTCACAACTGAAGCCCGTTAATCTTCGAAAGCTCTTGCGCCTAGACATTCACGGCGGACAGGTCCATGCGAGTAGATGCACATATGGGGAGCTCCACGCAGTGAATAATTACGCAGTGAATATTTATTACTTGGACGCTTATTACTTGGACGCCTCCTACTCCTTCTCCTTCCTCCTCCACTTTTCTCCTCCCCTCCTGTCGGACATACTCAGACTTGCTCATACACAGACTTACTCATACTCAGACTTACTCATACTCAGACCTACTCATACTCAGACTTACTCACACTCAGACATATTCATACACAGACTTACTCATACACAGACTTACTCACACCCAAACGTACTCATACACAGACTTACTCATACCCAGACTTACACATACACAGTATTACTCATACTCAGACTTACTCATACCCAGACGTACACATAAACAGACTTTCCTCACGCTTGGAGAGCAGAGTGTGAGGATGTCTTCAGGCGGGGCTTGGTTTCTTCACCCCTGGTGCTAAGCACTCCTCGGAAGGGGAGCCGCCAGGGGTGTTTGCACGGGCTCGTTCGCGGCCATTTTGTGGGGATGTCTCAGGCGGTTTGCCTGTTTCTGGCCCAACATCCTTCGCTTTCGGAGCAGATTTGGAGGATGTCTCGAGCGAGGCGCTCATTTCAGCACCCCTAAGGGGAGCCGCCAGGGGTGTTTGCACGGGCTCGTTCGCGGCCATTTTGTGGGGATGTCTCAGGCGGTTTGCTTGCTTCTGGGCCCAACATCCTTCGCTTTCGGAGCAGATTTGGAGGATGTCTCGAGCGAGGCGCTCATTTCAGCACCCCTAAGGGGAGCCGCCAGGGGTGTTTGCACTGGCTCGTTCGCGGCCATTTTGTGGGGATGTCTCAGGCGGTTTGCTTGTTTCTGGGCCCAACATCCTTCGCTTTCGGAGCAGATTTGGAGGATGTCTCGAGCGAGGCGCTCATTTCAGCAACCCTAAGGGGAGCCGCCAGGGGTGTTTGCACGGGCTCGTTCGCGGCCATTTTGTGGGGATGTCTCAGGCGGTTTGCTTGTTTCTGGGCCCAACATCCTTCGCTTTCGGAGCAGAGTTGGAGGATGTCTCGAGCGAGGCGCTCATTTCAGCACCCCTAAGGGGAGCCGCCAGGGGTGTTTGCACGGGCTCGTTCGCGGCCATTTTGTGGGGATGTCTCAGGCGGTTTGCCTGTTTCTGGGCCCAACATCCTTCGCTTTCGGAGCAGATTTGGATGATGTCTCGAGCGAGGCGCTCATTTCAGCACCCCTAAGGGGAGCCGCCAGGGGTGTTTGCACGGGCTCGTTCGCGGCCATTGTGTGGGGATGTCTCAGGCGGTTTGCTTGTTTCTGGGCCAACATCCTTCGCTTTCGGAGCAGATTTGGAGGATGTCTCGAGCGAGGCGCTCATTTTCACCCCCCAGGTGGGCCAGATTTTGAGGATGTCTCGATCGGTTTGCTTGTTTTGGTGGCCAGGCTCGTGGGCGCAGATTTTTCTCAGGATGCCACAGGAGGCTCCAACAGGCTCCAGGAGGCCACAGGAGACCACATGAGGTCCCAGGAGGCATCAGGAGGCCACAGAAAGACTCAAGAGGCCACAGGATGTCACAAGAGGCTCCAGGAGGCCCCAGGAAGCTCCAGAAGGCCTCGGGAAACCACAGGAGGCCCCAGGAGGCAACAGGAAGCGCCAGGAGGCCTCGGAAGGCAACAGGAGGCCCCGAGAGGCCCCAGGAGCAGGAGGCCTCAGAAGGCAACAGGGGTGGCTCCAATCCCATGTGTGTTACGTATGCTCCTATCGATTGGGCCTCACCTGGAGCACGATTCTTTGATGTTCTACGTATGTTTCTATAGATGGTCCTTCTCCTGTGTACACAATCCTAAATGTTTTACTCATGTTCCTATGTATTGGGCATCTCCTGGGGCACGAGTCCTTGGTGTTTTACGCGTGTTCCTATAGATTGCCCTTCTCCTGTGGCTCTAATCCGCAATGTTTTATGTACGTCTGTTGCTATATATTGCGCCTCCCCTGGGGCACGAAACCTTCCTAGGAGGTCCCAGGAGGTCCCAAGAGGCTCCTGGAGACCCCAGGAAACCCCAGTAGGTTTCAGGAGGCCCCAGGAGGCCCCAGGCTCATGCACAGAGACGCGCTCGTACTACTGAGGCTCATTCACACTCACTTCATTCGCGTTGGATTGATGTCCATGAACCGTCCAACAACTGCAGCCCGTCATATTCGACGCTCTTTGCGCCTAGACATTCAACAGGCGGACAGGTCATGCGAGTAGATGCACTATGGGGAAGCTCCCACGCAGTGAGGTTTTCTGGCCCAACAGCCTTCGCTTTCGGAGCAGATTTGTATAATGTCTCGAGCGAGCCTCATTTCAGGCACCCCTCAAGGGGAGCCCGCCAGGAGTGTTTGCACGGGTTCGTTCGCGGCCATTTTGTGGGGATGTCTCAAGCGGTTTGCTTGTTTCTGGGCCCAACATCCTTCGCTTTCGGAGCAGATTTGGAGGATGTCTCGAGCGAGGCGCTCATTTCAGCACCCCTAAGGGGAGCCGCCAGGGGTGTTTGCACGGGCTCGTTCGCGGCCATTTTGTGGGGATGCCTCAGGCGGTTTGCTTGTTTCTGGGCCCAACATCCTTCGCTTTCGGAGCAGATTTGGAGGATGTCTCAAGCGAGACGCTCATTTTCACCCCCAGGTGTGCCAGATTTTGAGAATGTCTCAATCGGTTTGCTTGTTTTGGTGGCCAGGCTCGTGGGCGCAGATTCTTCCCAGGATGCCACAGGAGGCCCCAACAGGCTCCAGGAGGCCCCAGGAGACCACATGAGGTCCCAGGAGGCATCAGGAGGCCACAGAAAGACTCAAGAGGCCACAGGATGTCCCAAGAGGCTCCAGGAAACCCCAGGAAGCTCCAGAAGGCCTCGGGAAACCACAGGAGGCCCCAGGAGGCAACAGGAAGCGCCAGGAGGCCTCGGAAGGCAACAGGAGGCCCCGAGAGGCCCCAGGAGCAGGAGGCCTCAGAAGGCAACAGGAGTGGCTCCAATCCCATGTGTGTTACGTATGCTTCTATCGATTGGGCCTCACCTGGAGCACGATTCTTTGATGTTCTACGTATGTTTCTATAGATGGTCCTTCTCCTGTGTACACAATCCTAAATGTTTTACTCATGTTCCTATATATTGGGCCTCTGCTGGGGCACGAGTCCTTGGTGTTTTACGCGTGTTCCTATAGATTGCCCTTCTCCTGTGGCTCTAATCCGCACTGTTTTATGTACGTCTGTTGCTATAGATTGCGCCTCTCCTGGGGCACGAAACCTTCCTAGGAGGTCCCAGGAGGTCCCAAGAGGCTCCTGGAGACCCCCGGAAGCCCCAGTAGGTTTCAGGAGGCCCCAGGAGGCCCCAGGCTCATGCACATAGACGCGCTCGTACTACTGAGGCTCATTCACACTCCAATTCATTCGCAGTTAGATTGATGTCCAGACCGTCACAACTGAAGCCCGTTAATATTCGAAAGCTCTTGCGCCTAGACATTCACGGCGGACAGGTCCATGCGAGTAGATGCACATATGGGGAGCTCCACGCAGTGAGTAATTTCTGGGCCCAACATCCTTCGCTTTCGGAGCAGATTTGGAGAATGTCTCGAGCGAGGCGCTCATTTCAGCACCCCTAAGGGGAGCCGCCAGGGGTGTTTGCACGGGCTCGTTCGCGGCCATTTTGTGGGGATGTCTCAGGCGGTTTGCTTGTTTCTGGGCCCAACATCCTTCGCTTTCGGAGCAGATTTGGAGGATGTCTCGAGCGAGGCGCTCATTTTCACCCCCCAGGTGGGCCAGATTTTGAGGATGTCTCGATCGGTTTGCTTGTTTTGGTGGCCAGGCTCGTGGGCGCAGATTCTTCTCAGGATGCCACAGGAGGCTCCAACAGGCTCCAGGAGGCCCCAGGAGACCACATGAGGTCCCAGGAGGCATCAGGAGGCCACAGAAAGACTCAAGAGGCCACAGGATGTCCCAAGAGGCTCCAGGAGGCCCCAGGAAGCTCCAGAAGGCCTCAGGAAACCACAGGAGGCCCCAGGAGGCAACAGGAAGCGCCAGGAGGCTCGGAAGGCAACAGGAGGCCCCGAGAGGCCCCAGGAGCAGGAGGCCTCAGAAGGCAACAGGAGTGGCTCCAATCCCATGTGTTTTACGTATGCTCCTATCGATTGGGCCTCACCTGGAGCACGATTCTTTGATGTTCTACGTATGTTTCTATAGATGGTCCTTCTCCTGTGTACACAATCCTAAATGTTTTACTCATGTTCCTATGTATTGGGCCTCTCCTGGGGCACGAGTCCTTGGTGTTTTACGCGTGTTCCTATAGATTGCCCTTCTCCTGTGGCTCTAATCCGCAATGTTTTATGTACGTCTGTTGCTATAGATTGCGCCTCTCCTGGGGCACGAAACCTTCCTAGGAGGTCCCAGGAGGTCCCAAGAGGCTCCTGGAGACCCAGGAAGCCCCAGTAGGTTTCAGGAGGCCCCAGGAGGCCCCAGGCTCATGCACAGAGACGCGCTCGTACTACTGAGGCTCATTCACACTCCAATTCATTCGCAGTTAGATTGATGTCCAGACCGTCACAACTGAAGCCCGTTAATATTCGAAAGCTCTTGCGCCTAGACATTCACGGCGGACAGGTCCATGCGAGTAGATGCACATATGGGGAGCTCCACGCAGTGAATAATGGAAGAGAGCCAAAACCAAAACCGAGAGGATCTAGCACGCCGGGCACCCCTGTGATGAATCAGCAGGGGGCGGCGGATCTGATGGCCTTTGGCCCACTCCGCCACTGTGCCCCGGCTGTGGGTATGAAGCTTATTGGATGTTCGTCGGTATCTCGTGGGAGGCCTTTCGGGGGCCTCTTGGAGGCAGTTTTGAGGCCTCTTGGGGACCGTTTTGGGGCTTCTTGGGGGCTCTTTTGGGCATCTGGCCTCTTGGGCGCCTCTTGGGGCCTCCTGAGAACCTGTTGGGGCGACAGGCTCGGATTTTAGGTTCGTGTTCCCTCTTGTTGGGCTCCCTTTGAGGCCGTCTTGGGGCTCTCTTGGGCCGTCTTGGGCGCCTGTTGGGCCAGCTTGGGGCGCTCTTTGGCCGTTTTGGAACCCTCTTGGAGGCCTCTTTGGCCTTGGGGGCGGGCCTCTTGGGCCGTCGCCAGAGAACAGAAAAGGCGAAAACGATACAATTCTTTTCAATATCTGAGGAAAGTCATCGTTTTCTTGATCTTTTGAGGCCCTCTGAGGAGGCCTCTCTTGGAAGCTTCTTGAGGCGAACTGGAGGCTTCTGGGGCCATTTTGAGGCCGCCTTGGGCGTCTTGGATCGATCGTTCGGCGACTCGAGGCCCTCTTGGACCGTCTTGGGGTCCTCTTGGGGCCTTCTTGGCCTGTCTTGGGGCCCCCTTGGGCTCGAAGAAGTCATGCGACAAGATTTCTCGGAGCCCAGGAGGCACGCGGGAAACGCCAAGGGAACCGCGACAAGTCCCGAGAGACTTGAGAATTTTTGGTCTGGGCCTTGTACAGACTCCTCAGGAGTGATTTGGGCAGAAGACCCGCCAGGTTGTGGTTTCAGTCTCGGTTCTGGTTCTGGTTTGGGTCTCCTTCTCCTTCCAGCCTCGACGAGAGCCTCGCGCCCCCACATTTCCGGTTCTGGTTCTGGTTTCCGTTCCAGTCTCTTTCGTCCTGGCAGGGGCCCACAGGTCACGGTTTTGGCTCCGGTTTCAGTTTTTTTGTTTTTTTTGTTTTTCTTTGGAAGGAGACCCACAGGTCACGATTCCGCTTTTGTTTCTGGTCCGGATTTGCTTCTTCTTTCGGCCTCGCAGAAGACCCCCAAGTCCTGGTTCTGGTTCCGGTTCAGATCCAGGTTTTCTTCTTCAAGCCTTGAAGAAGACTTCGCAGGTCGTGGTTCCAGTTTTGGTTCTGGTTCCGTTTTCTTTTTGTTTTGGCCTGGGAAATGGCCATCGAGCTCACAGTTTTGGTTTTGGTCCCGATTCTGATTCGGGCTTCCTTTTTCTTCCGTCCTGGAGAAGGTTTCCACGTCACAGTGAAGTTTCGGTTTTGGTTTCAGTTCTGGTTCAGGTTTTCCTTCTTGGAGCCACTTTTAACCCCCCGGCGATACCGGGCGCTGTTGGGGAGGGGGGCGAGGGGGCTGGTGAGGACAGCGCCGCTTGGAAATGCCTCGGATTGCTTGGGAATCCGAATCCCAGTCATTCCCAGACGGCGCCAGCGCGAGTCGTGAAATTACCAGGGGGGGAGGGGGGGCGCGGCCGGCCACGGGCGCTGCATCGCGAACCATACAAGATGAGATCCCTCTTGTTTCGGGCGGCCTCTCGGGTCTGGTTTTCGTTGTGGCCACGGCCTTGGTCTTGCTTCTGGTTCCCCTTTCCCTCTCCCTTCGGGGGGGAGCCATCGACTTTGGCTCAAGTCTGAGTCTGGGTTTTCCTTCTTCCTTCTTCTCCGCGGACAGCTTCCTGGCCTCCGTTATCCTCCTCCTCCTCCTCCTGCCCCTGTTCCTCCTCGTCGTCGTCCTCCTCCTCCTCCTTCTCCTCCCCCCCTCTTCCTCCTCCTCCTCCTTCTCCTCCTCCTCCTCCTTCTGCTCCTCCTCCTCCTTCTGCTGCTCCTCCTCCTCCTCCTCCTCCACCGTGCCGCGTTGGCCTCTCCCGAGGCGTCGCCGACCCTCGGCCCGGGAGCGGTACGGTGCACAGCCTGTTGGCCCTCAGGGCCGAACAACTGCGCACCGCACCATGAGGAGGAGGAGGAGGAGGAGGAGGAGGAGGAGGAGGAGGAGGAGGAGGATGGGAGGAGGAGGAGGAGGAAGGAGGAGGAGGAGGAGTGTGGAGAGGTTGGAGGAGAGGAGGAGGAGGAGGAGGAGGAGGAGGTTGGAGGTTGGAGGAGGAGGAGGAGGAGGAGAGGAGTGGAGGAGGAGGAGGAGGAGGGTTGGAGGAGGAGGAGGAGGAGGAGGAGGAGGAGGAGGAGGAGGAGGAGGAGGAGGAGGAGGTTGGAGCGGGTTCTGCAGGAACTCTAAACGTCGTACGGTACATGTGCACAGGCACCGTTCTCGTCGTGTCCCTCGTCGAAGAGCCCCTCAAACCAACACCACACCCATATTGCTGAAGGGATTCACCGCGCGCAGCACTCCTCCTCGCTCCTGCGACCGCGCCAGCGTCCACCCGGTATCGGCCAAATTCAGCTGGAGGAGGAGGGAAGGAGGCAGAGGAGAAGGTGGCAGAGGAACAGGATAAGGAGGAGGGTGAGGAGGGGGAGGAACCACGGTGGCATCTGATGCAACTAGATTAACTAGTCACTCCATCTCGGTCGACCGCTGGAACTCCGAGAGGCAAGAGGTCTCTTGCCCACGATGCGGCAATGGCCCATCCGGTAGGAGCTGGACAGAGACATCCACGCGCCCCCTTTGGCCATTTGGCAGGAACCACGGTGACGCCGTTGAACCGGGCTAGAATGTTGCCGTGAAAAATGCTCCTGCCTGCTCCTCCTCGTCCTCGTCGTTGCTGTTCTCTTGGCGGAGGTGGAGATCAGCGGCCTCACGAAGTGCCCGGCGTTCAACGGACGCCGCGCCATCGTGCAGTCCTACGACCAGGATCGGCCAGCGGCAGACCCCCGGAGGCTGCGTTGCGGGATGAAGGGGGGTGCCTCCAGGGACGAACGAGGAGGAGTCGTGGGTAACGTTGAGGAGGAGGAGGAGGAGGAGGAGGAGGAGGAGGAGGAGGAGGAGAAGGTGGAGAGGGGGGAGGAGGAGGAGGAGGAGGAGGAGGAGGAGGAGGAGGAGGAGGGAGGAGGAGGAGGAGGAGGACGAGGAGGAGGAGGAGTCGTGGGTAACGTTGGGTCTGGATAGGCTCCGAGGGGGGACGCACCGACCCCCCCCATCGCCTATGGTGTTGCCGAGGGGGGCCGATGGCCCGACGCGGCCCAGGGGCGTGCGGATCTGCTTTCGGGAGCTTTGCGACGATACGTTGGCGATGTATCGTCGATTCCTGGTCGATGCTGCCCCCACTGAGCCAGTCCCCCCCTCATCTTTGCCTTTGACGGAGGGGGGGGAGGGAGGAGGATGGAGGCTTCAGACGTCTGGCGGCTCGAAGTAATCGATGAGCTTTTTGTGGGTGCGAATTCTTGGGCTCGTTGGTGCGAATTCTTGGTGCGGCAGGTTGGCGCCCCAGCGCAGTCAACACCTGCCCGGCGATGGGCCGAAACCCTGAGCAGTTACCTTCTTGTCGCATATTGCGCGCCGCGGGGCAGTGCCGACAGAGTCGGACGGGGCCAGAACGATGATAAATCCGTGCCAGTGCGTTCCTGAACGCTCTCAGGGCGTTCTGGAACGCTCCGAGAAGGCCGCGGTGCCCGAGACTTCCTCCAGAACCGCCAGACCTCAGAGCTTCTCGATTTATCCTCACCCGATTTTATTCTCTTCTTGGCTTCGTCTTTGTTCTCTTCGATTCCTGCAGGCTCTCGGGCTCCTTGGTTCCTTTCCATGGGCCCCGCCTCGTCGCAGGCGCTCCGGGGGCGCTCCAATCCTTCCGAATGGCCGCCTGAGGCCAGTGCTACTGGCCGACAGCCACTGCGGAGAAGGAGGTTGAGGAGGAGGAGGAGGCGGAGGAGGAGGAGGAGGAGGAGGAGGAGGCGGAGGAGGAGGAGGAGTAGGAGCAGGAGGAGGAGGAGGAGGAGGAGGAGGAGGAGGGGGCTGCGGAGCAAGCCAGCGCAGTCGTGCCGAAGCCCCTGTGGGGCATGATGCGTGGCGGCGTGAGGGGAGCCCTCACTGGAATCGCAGGTGGAGGAGGAGGAAAAGGAGGAGGGGGAGGAAGGAGGAGAAGAAACATAAGAAGAGGAGAAAGAGAAGGAACATATGGAGGAAGAAGAAGAGGAGGATGAAAAGGAGTAGGAGGAGGATCAGGAGGAGGTGGAGTATGATGATAATGATGATGATGATGATGATGATGATGATGATGATGATGATGATGATGATGATGATGATGATGATGATGATGATGATGATGATGATGCTGATGATGATGATGATGATGATGATGATGATGATGATGATGATGATGATGATTCTGCTGCTGATGATGATGATGATGATGATGATGATGATGATGATGATGATGATGATGATGATGATGATGATTGTGAGGAGGAGGAGGAGAAAGAGGAGGAGAAGGAGGAGGAGGCGGATGATGATGATGATGATGATGATGATGATGATGATGATGATGATGATGATGATGAAGATGATGATGATGATGATGATGATGATAATGACGATGATCATGATGATGATGATGATGATGATTATGATGATGATCATGAGGAGGCTGAGGATGAGGATGAGGATGAGGATGAGGATCAGGATGATGATGATGATGATGATGATGATGATGATGATGATGATGATGATGATGATGAGGATGAGGAGGCGGAGGAGAAGGAGGAGGCGGAGGAGGAGGACCAGGAGGAGGAGGAGAAGAAGGAGGAGGAGGAGGAAGAGGAGACGGAGGATGAGGAGGGGGGAGCAGGACGGTGCGGATGCTGATGACGATGACGACGATGATGATGACGACGTTGCTGCTGCTGATGAAGCTGCTGCTGCTGATGATGCTGATGATGGTGATGCAGATGATGATGTTGTTGTCGATGATGACGATGCTGATGCTGTTGATGATGAGGAGGAAGAGGAGCACACACGTAATAGGAGGATGAGGAGATGGACGAGGAAGAGGAAAACGAAGATGAGGAGAAGGAGGATGAGGATCAGAAGGAGGTGAATGATGATGCTGCTGATGATGCTGATGCTGATGCTGATGCTGATGCTGATGCTGATGATGACGATTATGACGATGATGACGATGACGATGATGATACTGATGATGATGATGATGATGATGATGATGATGATGATGCTGATGAGGTTGATGACGATGATGATAATGATGAGGATGAGTATGATGATGCTGATGCTGATGATGGTGGCGCTGCTGGTACTGATGATGATGAGCTGGAGGCGGAGGATGAGGAGGAGGAGAAGGGGATTCTGATGATGAGGATGATGATGATACTAATGATGATGATGATGAGAAGGAGGATGAGGAGGAGGAGGAGGAGGAGGAGGAGGACGATGAGGACAAGGATGATGGTGCTGCTGATGATGGTGCTGATGATGATGATGATGATGATGATGATGGTCATGCTGCTGATGATGATGATGAGGATGATGGTGATGATGACGATGATGATGATGATGATGATGATGATGATTATGATGACGGTGATGATGCCGCTGACGATGACGATGATGATGAGGATGAGGATGAGGATGGGGATGAATATGATGATGATCCTGATGATGATGATGATGATGCTGATGATGATGATGATGCTGATGATGATGACGATGATGATGATGATGATGATGATGATGATGATGATGATGATGATGATGATGATGATGATGATGATGCTGCTGCTGATGATGATGATGATGATGATGGGGATGCGGATGATGATGAGGTGGAGAAGGAGGAGAGGAAGGAACAGGAGGCGGAGCAGGAGGAGGAGAAGGAGGAGGAGGCGGAGGAGGAGGAGAACGAGGAGGACGAGGAGGAGGAGGATGAGGAGGGGGGAGCAGGGCGGTGCGGATGGTGATGACGATGGCAAAGGCGATGATGACGACGATGCTGCTGCTGATGCAGCTGCTGCTGATGATGCTGATGATGACGATGATGATGATGACGATGCTGATCGTGCCGATGATGAGGATGATGAGGATGATGCTGTTGATGCTGATGACGGTGGTGTTAATGATGATGAGGATGAGGAGGAGGAATAGGCGGAGGAGGAGAATGATGATGCTGATGATGATGACGATGCTGCTGATGATGATGATGATGATGATACTGATGATGATGATGCTGCTGATGATGATGATGATGATGGTGATGGTGATGATGCTGATTGTGATGGTGATGCTTATGACGATGATGATGATGACGACACTGATGATGAGGCGGATGAGGAGGACGATGTGGACGATGATGCTGATGATGGTGTTGATGTTGATGCTGATGATGCTGATG
Source organism: Prorocentrum cordatum (assembly GCA_963575745.1). Classification (NCBI taxonomy): domain Eukaryota; class Dinophyceae; order Prorocentrales; family Prorocentraceae; genus Prorocentrum; species Prorocentrum cordatum. The sequence goes on along the minus strand of CAUYUJ010016569.1, from coordinate 248,088 downwards.
ATTATGATGATGATGATGATGAGGATGATGATGATGATGATGATGCTGATGCTGATGATGATGATGATGATGCTGATGATGCTGCTGATGATGATGCTGATGATGATGATGACGATGATGATGATGATGATGATGCTGATGATGATGATGATGATGACGCTGATCATGATGATGATGCTGATGATGCTGAGGATGAGGATCAGGATGACGATGCTGAACAGGATGAGGATGAGGATGATGATAATGAGGAGGAGGAGGGGACGGAGGAGAAGACGGAGAAGGATGAGGAGGAGGACACGGAGGAGGAGAAGACGGAGGAGGAGGTGGAGGAGGTGGAAGAGGAGGCGGAGGAGAAGGAGGGGGAGGAGGAGGAGGAGGAGGAGGAGGAGGAGGAGGAGGAGGAGGAGGAGGAGGAGGAGTGGGGGAGCAGGATGGTGTGGATTGCGATGACCAATGCGACGATGATGACGACGACGATGATGCTGCTGATGCGGCTGATGCGGCTGCTGATGATGCTGATTATGATGATGCGGATGCTGATGATGCTGCTGATGCAGACGATGGTGTTGTTGATGATGCTTATGGTGATGCTGTTGATGAGGAGGAGGGGGGAGTAGAAGAACCAGAAGTGGAGTAGGAGGAGAAGGATCAGGAGGAGGAGGAAGAGGAGAGGGGGGAGGATGAGGAGGAGGATCAGGAGGAGGTGAAGAATGTTGATGATGATGAGGTGGATGATGCTGTGGACGATGATAATGATCATGCTGATGATGCTGGTGATGATGATTAAATGGACGATTATGATGACGATGCTGATGCTGCTGATGCGGATGATGATGATGCTGATGATGATGATGATGATGAACATGAGGATGATAATGATGATGTTACTGCTTCTGATGATGATGATGATAATAATGATGTCGGTACTGATGTTGCTGCTGTCAATGATGACGCTGATGATGAATGATGATGATGATGATGATGATGATGATGCTGCTGCTGCTGATGCTGATGATGATGATGATGATGAAGATGATGATGATGATGACGATGCTGATGATGATGATGATGATGATTCTGATGATTCTGATGATTCTGATGATTATGACGTTGATGCTGCTGCTGATGCTGATGATGATGAGGAGGAGGCGGAGGAGGAGGAGGAGAATCAGGATGAGGATGAGGGGGCGGAGGAGCAGGAGGAGGAGGACGAGGAAGAGGAGGAAGAGTCGGAGGAGGAGGCGGCGGAGGAGGAGGAGGAGGGGGAGAAGGGGAGGAGGACAGGCCTTGAACGGGACGGTGCGGATGGTGATGACGATGACGAGGATGATGATGACGACGATGATGCTGCTGATGCTGCTGTTGATGATGCTGCTGATGATGATGATGAGTATGATGGTAATGATGCAGATGATGATGCAGATGTTGATGTTGGTGATGCTGCTGATGATGATGATGCTTTTGCTGACGCGGGGTAAGGAGGAGAGTAACCAGCAGAGTAGAAGGATTATGAGGAGAAGGAGGAGGACGACGAGGCAGAGGAGAAGGAGGCGGAGAATCAGGAGGAGGTATAGCAGGATGATGATGATGATGATGATGCTGATGATGATGATGATGATGTTGTTGTTGATGATGGTGATGATTATGATGATCATGATGCTGAGGTTGATGAGGATACTGATGATGCTGATGCTGCTGATACTGATGGTGATGATGATTACGTATGGGGTAGGTGGATGAGGATGAGGATGATGCTGGTGATGCTGATGGTGATGATGATGAGAAAGAGGAGGATGATGATGGATTATGATGATGATGATGATGCTGATGATGATGCTGCTGCTGATGATGCTGATGCTGCTAGTGATGATGATACTGATGATGATGCTGATGATGATGATGATGATGATCATGATGCTGATGATCATGAAACCGATGCTCATGATGACGATGCCGATGACGATGCTGATGATGATGATGCTGATGATGGTGATGATGATGATGATGGTGGTGGTGATGATTCTGATTTTGACGATGATGCTTACAATGTCGATGATGCTGCTGCTCACGAGGATGGATGCTTATGCTGATGCTGAGGCTGCTGATGATGATGAGGATGCTGGTGATGATGCTGCTGATGCTGATGATGAGGATGCATGCTGATGCTGATGCTGATGCTGATGCTGATGCTGATGCTGATGCTGATAGTGATGATGGTGATGATTTTGCTGATGCTGACGACGACGACGATGATGATCATGATGATGACGCTGCTGATGATGATGCTGATGATGACGATGTTGTTGCGGATGATGATGACGATGACGATGATGATGCTGATGATGATGTTGATGATGATGAGGATGATAAGGATGAGGATGAGGATTAGGATGAGGATGAGGTTGATGATGATAATGCTGACGATGACGATGACGATGATGATGCTGCTGATGATTATGATGATGATGATGATGATGATGATGATGATGATGATGATGATGATGATGATGATGATGAGGAGGAGGAGGAGGAGGAGGAGGAGGAGGAGGAGGCGGAGTGTGGGAATGAGCGCCAACAGCTCATTGATTTGCAGTTGTGTCTTCCGTCGTTTGCCTATGTGCTTGAACATACAGAGAGGGGTGCGACGTCCGTACCCATTTTGGCTCAAGCCGTACGTCCCTCACAGCCCCTCTCTGTCAATCCCAGTTACCTCCAATCTATCCCACCTTCCCCCTGATATCCTGGCTGACATCCGCTGGTGGCCTTGGGACATTGCTCGGACGGGCTCGAGGAAAAGGGCAGCATCTCATCCTGAGCTGACATCGTGGGGAGACAGTGGTAGCGGAGCGTCGGTACGACCGGCGCTCAGTCGACTTTCTGCGGACCGATGCCAGCGGACGAGGAAGGTGTTGATAACCAATCTCGAGGATCCGATCATAGTGGCCAGGGGCCAGTGGCAACAGCCATTGGGACAGCGAGACAATGGGCAGACGAGGACGGACGCATCAGGCTCTCAGAAGAGCAACTACGAGGCCTGCTTGAGAGCGCAAGACAGTCTGAGCAGCCTGCAGAACAGTACCGCATCTCAAGCCCGCTTTCGGAAGCACAGCTGAAGCAGATCCTCACCTATGTGCGTAGCCAAGCTCAACAGCCTAGTCCAGAGCCAGAGGCGGACGAACGGCGAGCAGAGGGCCAAGCACCACAAGAGGACGAATGGCAGCGAGACGGCACAGACCCGTGGGCCAGGGACAGAGCCGCAGCCGGCTCAGTGTCCAGCAGGGCCCCCGAGCGAGCTGACCAGGATCGCTGGTGGCAGGGCCGCTGGAGTTGGAGCGGAGCCCAAAACGACGGCAACTGGAAGTGGGACGACTCCAAGGACGGCGGCTGGAGCTGGAAAGAAAGGGGTCGCGACTTTGCGGACCCCGAGCCATGGGCCGGATGGCCAGAATACAAGCTATGGCGACGAAAGGTCATGAGGTGGCGCCAGAGCACAGACGTCGGCGAGACCAAGCACGCCGACCGCATCTTGAAGGCGCTGCCCATTGACCTCCAGAGGAAGCTAGAGGACATTCCGGATGAGGTTATCATGTCGCGGGAAGGCGCTCAGAGGGTGATAGATCGTTTGGACCTCCTGAGTGGCGAGCGCGTCGGGGACGAGAAGCGCAAGGCCGCGAGGGAGTGCCTTTTCTCCTTCCAGAGACGTCAAGGCGAGGGCCTTACCGAGCACGCCGCGAGAATAGACCTAGCCTTCGACCGAGTCGGCACATTGGGCTTGCCCGTGCCAGAAGACTGGAAGTTCATGTTCTTGGAGGAGGGCGTAGGACTCGACGAGCGTGGCCAGCGGTTGATGAAGGTTCTTATGGCCACGAAGGACTCGTATCCGGACGCCCTCAAGGCCATCCGAGAGATGGACGTCACAAGAAAGGAGCATCTTGCCCACCAGAGGGCACGAACATACCACACCGACCGAGGAGCAGCGTCGTCGTGGACATCACAATGGACGAACAATGAGCCCAGCTACTCCGTGGAGGACGACGAGGATGACTCGATGGTGGACTACGATGACGTCTCGTCCCTCAACACAGAGGGAGAGAATGAGATATACTTGGCCATCGAGAACTTGAATCTATACGACGACGAGCTTCCGGTGGTGTTCGCCAGTATGCAGGAGGACAGGCGGAAAACGTGGAAGCAGAACAGAGAGCTCAAGCGGAAAATGAAGGTCGATCGCAGGTTTTTCGACAGGACGAAGGAGATGGTCAAAGTGTCGACCTCACGTGAGAACAGAGGTCATAGAGGAGCAGACGGCACTTTTCGTCAAAGAAAGACCAGGCTTCCGCTCTCGGAGCTCATCAAGAAGACCAGGTGCAGGAAGTGCAACGAGAAGGGCCACTGGGCGCGTGAATGTCCCAAGCGGAATGGCCAGAGTCTCAGTGCGAGTGCAACCGCAGGAGGGATCACGAACGTCACTGGCTTCGTCTTCGCGAACGTGTTGGATCCTGTCGTGTCGGAGACGGAGCAGAACGAGAGGGACCGGGCCGCGCAGGCGATGGTGCTGCTCACGGTGGAGGCCGGCGAGGCAGTAGTGGATACCGCTGCCGGCCAGGGCCTGATTGGGGCTCAGGCGCTCGAGCGGCACTCTCAGAGACTAAAAAAGCTAGGCCTGAAGATTCCCTTAGTAGAGCCTAGGAACAGGAATGCCCGAGGAGTAGGGGGTGGCACTAGGGTTTTGCACACGGCCCTGGTCCCGACCGGAATTCAGGGCAAAGAGGGCGTAGTAGAGCTAGACGTTTTGCAGGAAGACGTGCCCCCTTTGCTTCCAGTAGGACTTCAGGAGATGCTAGGTTCCAAGATAGATCTCGACAATAACGTTATGAGTTTAAGGCGCCTGGGCGTGGAGACTCCGATGAGGAGGATGCACAGCGGCCACAGGACAATTCGAATAGACGAGTTTCAATCCCCCCGGAGCTTCAGGTGCCCGGCATCTCTGTTTCAGCAGCATCCACGACTCAAAGAGAGCGACTTTCAGTGTGACAGCACTGTTGGGGCATACAAGACCTCGGCCATCGTCGATCCTACCTCTCACCTCTTCCACTTTTCCTCCTCTCAGAGGGCCGAATCACCCAGCTACGACGGTCTTCGGGAAAGGTTGGGGCTCGGTCTGGGGGTCTGTCCAGGGACCAGAGGGTCCCGTGGCGATCTCGACACGCCGACAAGGGCCAGGGGGCCCGACATAGGCTCAGGGAATCGTTCCGAACACGACGTCGCGATGGGGCTTAGCCAGCCTGGATCATCAGCTAAGGGATCCAGACACTCAGGGACGAGACGACGCCAGGGGAGATATCGCGACGACGCCTTCGGAGCGATGGTGAGCGGGACCCTCCCGCGGAAGAATCTCATCCACATGTGGGTGGTCACATTCATCACAGTGTGTATTTTGCTACAGCGGTTCGGCTCGAGCTTTCGAGCTTCAGAGAGGAGCGAATTCCGCTCGCAGCAAGGACTACAGCCACGAAGTTCTTCGCGATTCAGAGATGCCCAGTGGCCCCCCAGTCGGCAGTGTCAATGCCGGCCAGCCGCCGGAGAGGAAGAAGAAGCAGCAGACCGAGGCTCAGCGTCGAGCTCAGCGGCCGCTGACCCTGGTCGACCACCTGATGGGCCCGAGCTCCACGTGGACGTACGCGGTCACCGGGACGCAAGTCCCGTCCAGCCTGAACCGCAAGGAGAAGGGGTGGGCGGCCATCGTAGGCAGCATCGTGTTCTGGCTCAACAAGCTCGCCGACGAGTTTGGGCGCATGATGCTCGACAAGAGGTTCTGGCCCACGAACCTGATCAGGCGTCTGCGGGTGATCCCAGACGCGTTCTACACGTGCCGACATTTGCCCACCAGCGTCGAGTACGGGTGCAATGGACATGGACAGTGGTGGGTCTGTTCATCATGCACTATGCGGGTCGCCTACCGCGAGGTCAAGCCCGAGAAGGGAAAGCCGAAGGTCGACGTTTCGTGCGTCTGCAAGCGCACGACGGCCGCGTGCACCTTGTATGGCAAGGGTTTCGCCCAGTACGGGGCCCCCTCGCAGGACTGGCAGGCCCTGGTCAACACACCGGCTCCGCCGCCAGGGTCGTTTCAGGGCGGAGTCACGCCAGCCGGCACTCTCCCTCCCTGGCCGGCGGCTCGCAACCGTCGGGCAGCGGAGGAGGTCTACCGGGGTCACGAGGAGGAGCAGCCGGGCGCCGTGATGGAGGATGTAGAGGAGCAGGCTCGCCAGGTGAGGGCTCAGAGGCGCAAGGGCTCGAGTCAGGCACCCGCCAAGCGTCCCATGATCGAGGGAGCGGCGAGCTCGAACGATGCCAGCAACTCCGGGGAGACGCTCCAGATCCTCAAGAACCTCGCGGCCAAGCAGGAGGCACAGGACCGCGTGATTGCGGGCCTGCAGAGCACCATCTCAGGGCAGATGAACGCTTTGGCCACGATGCAGTCGCAGCTCCAGGCGAACTCGCAGCCAGGGGCGCCGCTGAAGCAGCAGCCCGAGTTTCCCCCGCAGCAGGTGCCGCCGCAGTCCACTCAGGCGCACCAGCTCAGCCCGCAGCCAGTCCCATTGGCGGGCGCTCTGGCGCGAGGGCCGGGACACGGCGGGGCAGCAGCGGTGAAGGGCCAGATGGACGAGGCCGGTTGCCAGGGGCCTCCAGGTCTGCATCAGCCAGCAGGAGTTCCTCCCGGCGTGCCTCAGATGTCGATTGCCACGCCACCGGCGCAGGTCAGGCAGACGATCGGGATCGGCATGACCCCCCAGGTCGCGGGCCTCCAGGGGTGGGGAATCGTCGGGACAGCGCCTGTGACTCCCGCCTACCCGTCGTGCGGTCTGCCTCCACCGCAAGCAGCGGGAGCGGCGAGCTCGTCGGTTGCGTGGCCGCCTCCAAAGGGGTATGCGGCATCGCAGAGGAGTCTGCTGAAGAAGGACACCGCCAACCCGAAGGGTATCCGCGACAGGGATGGTCAGCTGGTGTCTTCGTCCACCATCAGCAGCATAGCCACGTTTCCCTCTGTTCAGCCATCACAGGAGCCGGCGCCAGCCACGCCGGCGGGACATCCCACGGCGACCGCCTGGCAGCAGGAGAATCCGCAGCCACAGGAGCGTCCTGGTCGCCCACAGAAAGCCTCAGACGCAGCTTGGCAGCGGTCCGAGGACGAGCGCGCCTGGGAGGCCCAGGAGCACCAGAAGGACGCGGAGAAGCGCAGGCTGGCCCAGGAGGGCTGGACTCCGACGGGGTGGCAGGACTACCGCTACGACAGCAGCGACGCCAAGTGGAAGTGAGTAGGGTAGCTGAACCATCCAGTACCGGTACCAGGATAGGGGATCCCAATCACCCAAACGTTTTCACCATGGAAGCGGGGTCCCGGGAGTCCTTCGGGAAGTTATGTTCGCTCTTTGAGGTCACCGAATTGGGAGAGAGCCAGGATCAGATCCGTTTCAGATGCCGAGAGCTCGACGACACCATCTTCGGCGATTTCAATTCCGACGACAGGGGAGTTCTCCTTAACAAACGGGAGAGAAAAAGCATATATGTTGATTCGGGGATCTCTAATAAGATTAAGAGTTTCAGGGCTCAGCTGAGGAGGCGAGCTTTTGCGGAGGTGTTCTCACCTCCAAGAATCGTCAAGCACGCCGAGCATGCTGGCATCAGGAGTGTCGGCAGCTTTGATCAGGAGGGAGGATGGGACTTCAGAAAGGAGGATCACAGGCGCAAACTTAGAACCCGCATCCGAGAGGAAAAACCGTGGTTGGTGGTTCTTGAGCCCCCCTGTGATCAGTTTTCGATAGCCCAGAATGGCCAGCTCCACCGAGAAGTCTCAGAGCATCAGCGACGAAAGTACGCCGAGGCTCTGGTCCTTCTTGGTTTCGCCATGGAAGTGGCTCTGGAACAGCATCAAAATCACAGGAAGTTCGTTTTCGAGCACCCCGTCACGGCTAGTTCCTGGTGTACTAATGTGGTTCGCTTTATCTCGGAGCTCCCGGAGGTGCGTGTCACGGATGTCGACATGTGTCGTTTCGGGCTTTCGATCGCCAAAGGGGGGGAGCTCTCGAAGAAACCCACTAGACTGATGTCAAACTGCGAGGTCTTTCTCCGGCGCTTCGAGGACGCCCGATGCCGGGGTGACCATCCTCACGCCCAGTTGATAGGAGGAGCTATGACCAGTGCGGCCCGAGTTTATCCTTCCAAGTTCTGTAAGGCTCTGGCCGAGGCTATCCGTTCCAGCATCGAGGGAGCTTACCCTCCCCCGACATCAGAGCAGGTCGCCCGTGCCAGACAGTCGGAGTACAGACAGCTCTACACGGCCGCGAGTTTTCCGGCTGAGGCCGAGGAAGGACAAAACGTGGAGGAGCCTGGTCCCGAGGAAGCCGAGGAAGAAAATCAGATTCCCTCTAGGCTCGAGATTACCCCAAAGGTTCGAAGAATGATCCACAAGGTTCACGTCAATCTGGGTCACCCCCATAAGGAGGTTTTCGTGAAAATCCTGAGAGCTGCTCAAGCCAAGCCAGAGGTCCTGCAGTTTGTTCGTGATGAATATCAGTGCGGAGATTGTGCCGCACACGCTCGTCCAGACAGCGCGCGACCAGCTGCTGTCCCCAGGACTTTCGAGTTCAATAAGATAGTGGCTATGGACACCTTTTTGGTCACCTTTCAGGATCAGCAGCTGGCCTTTCTCAACGTGATATGTCACGGCGCTAACTTTCAGATCGTTGAGATGTATGATGGCACGGCGCTGGGGGCCTGGAGGGCTCTCATGAGGTGCTGGATTCGACCCTTCGGGGTCCCCCTCTTCGCCATCACGGATGGGGGATCGGAGTTCAAGGGAGAATTCGAGCGGGGAATAGAACACCTCGGAGTTTTTCAACACGTCACGGACTCCGAGAGTCCGTGGCAAAACGGTAGAGCCGAGAGACATGGGGGCTGGGTGAAAGACATTCTCGTGAAAGCTTCGGAGGGGGTTCTCGTCGCCGCGCCGGCCGAGCTCGAGACTCTGGTTCACGAAGTCGTTTCGGCCAAGAATCGGTATCTTCATAGGGGGGGTTCACGCCATATCAGCTCGTCTTCGGGATCAATCCCAGGATCCCGAACGACCTCACTGGAGACGACCCCCTACAACTTGTGGGGGCCGAAGACCTCTCTCCTGGATCCTGGGATAGCGACACGGCGGCGGCAGAGTACGCCCGCCGGGGCGCCATCCGACGCCTGGCCAGGAGAGAGCTCTTCGAGAGCTCCAGTAGGCGGCGCCTCGCGGACGCGGTCCGCTCCTCGGTGCACCGAGAAAAGCACTTCAGCCCTGGTCAGTGGGTCTGCGTCTGGAGGAGGGCCCCCAGAGGGGGCCAGAAGACTTTTGCCCTGCAGAAGGATAGGTGGGTCGGTCCTGGGCTGGTCGTTCTTCACAGCGGTACCTCTGTGTGGGTGGCTATGCGGTCCCGATTATGGAAGTGTTCCACTTGACAAGTTAGACGCGCCACGACCGAGGAGTCCCGGGGTGCCGAGGTTCTCTCTGACGTTTCAGTTCAGATGCTGCTTAGAGAGGCCCAGACGAGTAATCACCGGGCGGGGACCAATGTCGCCGCGGAAGGCCCCCCACCACCAGAGGCCTGGGGGCCCGATGCTCAGGTCGCCGAGGCCGGGCCGGTTGAAGCCCCACCTGTTGAGCAGGACCCAGGTGCTGGACCTGAAGGGGTGCTTGGAGAGCCTCCACCTCCTCCGCCAGGACTGTCGGGGGGTCCTGGAGAAAGCATGGGGGGGCATTCAGCCGCGGGGGCCGGTGGAAACGCTCTTCGACCGATCCCAGAGGAGAACCAGCTCGACGTGGCTTCCGATGCCACCAGGGCTCCCGGGGAGGAAGTGGCGGAAGTCTCCGACGTTAGCCAATCAAGGCAGGTGTCTAGCGGAGGAGGATCCACCGCTGTCATTTCTAGGGGCTCCAGTGGGCCAGAGAGCCGGTCTGTTTTGCCCGCCGCCAGGGGCGTTAGTGACAGGGATGGCGATCCAGGCAAGACCAGTAGGCGTAGGCAACCACTGCCCCAAGGAGAGAAAAGGGACAGAGGGGGCGGGAGTAGTTCCGGAACGTCGGCCAACCCTCCCTTTGCCGCCTCTCCCTCCTCCTCCTCTGCTCCGCCCGTTAGTGCTCCCAAGCTCGATGCTTCTGACGCGGCCAGTCGACATCGCAGCGCGGAGCCAATAGACCCTGGTCGGCTCAATCGCCTGATGCAAGATAGTGCTCGGCGAGAGCTGTTGGACCTGGGCTCCAGGATTCAGAGATCCCGCACTCTCGGGGAAAGGTTTGGCGGTGCCACTCCCGGCAGAGTGCGGCAGCAGGTGCATGAGCTGGAGAGACGCTCCGCCGAAGACCGTCGCTCCAGGTCTCCAGAGGGGCAGGGGTCCCGGGCGGAGACTCTTTGGGCCTCCTTTTGCGACGAGGAAGTTGATCAAGACACTTTCCGCAATCATCTCGATGAGGAGGTCTGGAACGAGGGGTGGAGTGGAGACTGGTTCAGTTACTCCAATGGAAGCGCCGACGTCGAAATCATCCCGGGGCCGGGGGGAAGCTGTGACCTTTCTTTGCTTGTGAACCGAGGGGCCGAGGTCAGGTGCAAAGACCTGAAGGGGGAAGAAAAGAAGCAGTTCGATAAGTCTGACGAGAGCGAATGGAAGGCCATCGCGGAAGGCACTCGCGCCGTGATCGTTCATCCCCCCGAGCAAGCCAAAGAATTGAGACGCCTTTTTCCCACTAGGATTGTCTCCAGTAGGATGGTTAGGAGATGGAAACCCCAAGAGGGGACACACGCCCCCCCCAAGGCTAAATCTAGATGGTGCGTGAGGGGTCACCAGGGCGAGGATGCGAGCGAGCTTCAGGTTTATGCCCCCACTCCGTGCATGGAGGCTTTGATGCTGTTCTTGGTGGTTTCCCTCATGTACAAGATGTGCATCTACATAGGAGATATTAAGAACGCGTTCTGTCAGTCAGAACCACTCAAGAGGGCCAGGGGGAGGGTTTTTGTCGAGCCATGCGAGGGGGTCCCTGTTCCATCGGGGTCCCTCATTGAACTGATCGCCCCGGTTTACGGTCTCGACGACGCTCCTCTTGAGTTTCACAAGGCCACCGCTAATTTCCTTAAGTCGCGAGGTTTTGAGCGGACTCGTCTCGAACCGTGTTGGTTCGTGGAAAGGGCCAAGGAGGCCCTCCAGGCCCAGGTCCTCGTTGAAGTGGACGATTGGGCCATCGCGTTCCGAGAAGGGTGCGAAGATAATTATTTGAGACCGTTCCAGGCGAGGTTTACGTTTGGGAAAATGAAAAGACTTGATGCCGCCGGGGTGGAGTACATAGGCAGGAGGCTGCGTCTGGACGGCGACAGGGTCCTGGTGGACCAGGAAAAATACATTCTGGAACAGCTTCAGAAGATCCCCCTTGCTCGAGGTCGGAGGGGGAATCACGAAGCCCCCCTGGTCGGCGGCGAGGTGGCCGCCTTCCGGTCGCTCGTGTATAAGCTGCAGTGGGTGGGCAGGGAGACCCGCGCCGAGGCCGCGGGCACGGCCTCGATTCTTGCTACGAAGGTCAACGGCCCTTCGGTCAAGGACCTGTTGGACGCTAACAAAATGGTGGACCACCTAAGGTCCACCGCATCTCTTCCCATAATAGTCTGGAGGTTTCGACCAGACGGTTTCGTGCTGGCCACGGCCAGCGACTGCGGAGGCATAGGGGCCGAGGATAAGAAGGGGGCCCCCCAGCACCCTCAAGAGGCCTGGCAAATTTCTATCGCCGATAATTCTTTAGCTCACGGGTCCCGGGCCCGGGTGACCCCGATAGCATGGCGATCCGGAAAATTGCGCAGGCAGGTGGCATCCACCCTGGCAGGGGAGACGTTGTCTCTCTCCAGTGCCTTAGGTGAGGCGGAGTGGCTGCAGATTTTGCTGCTCGACGTCACTCGCGGCAATGTTGTCCATGAACGGTGGCGGGAGAACCTGGGCCCGTTCGTGAGTCTTCTCAAGGAGGACTGCACCGTGCTTGGAGAGCCGGTGACAGGCAACGTCGGCGTCGTAGATGCGAAGGGGATCTATGACACCCTCTCGAAACTCACGTCGGGGACCAAGTCGGATAGGAGGGCCGCCATAGATCTAGCCGTCGTCAGGGAGACCATGGATCGGATAGGGAGCGCGATCAGGTGGGTACCACATCCCCACATGCCCGTGGATTGCCTCACCAAGGCCAAGACGAATGCCGCCCAACTCGCTCTGCTCAAGTCGGGCATGCTTAGGCTCAGATCCGAAGAAGATTCCCTAAAAGATCGCAGGGACGACCCCCAGGTCAAGAACCGATCCAGAGCCGAGTCCAGGCGACAGCTGCAGTGATTTCTGCCCTCTGTCTCGCCTCTTTCACCCTTCCCTTTTCAAGGCACTGGTGTGGCAAGAGTTTCTCTTCGCGTAGTTTTGGAGCGCAGTTTTTCCTGTCCAAGTGTTCTCGTAGTGCCGGTGACTGCCCCCGCGGGGAACACCAGGTGGCCAGAGTGCGTACGATTGGACGCAGGAGTGTGGACCCTTGCTCAGTCCAACCACTCTGCCTAGCCACGAGGACGGTGTCCAAAATGCTCACCAGCGCCAGCACTGCTAGCATGAATCGTTTGAAGAATGCCAGATGGGTCATGGATGTTGCACCTCTGTTCAAGCCCATTATTTTTCGGGGGACTGTGGGAATGAGCGCCAACAGCTCATTGATTTGCAGTTGTGTCCTCCGTCGTTTGCCTATGTGCTTGAACATACAGAGAGGGGTGCGACGTCCGTACCCATTTTGGCTCAAGCCGTACGTCCCTCACAGCCCCTCTCTGTCAATCCCAGTTACCTCCAATCTATCCCACCTTTCCCCTGATATCCTGGCTGACATCCGCTGGTGGCCTTGGGACATTGCTCGGACGGGCTCGAGGAAAAGGGCAGCATCTCATCCTGAGCTGACATCGTGGGGAGACAGGAGGAGGAAGAGAAGGAGGATGAGGAGGAGGGGGAGGAGGATGAGGAGAGGGAACATGAGGATGAGGATGAGGATGAGGATGAGGAGGGGGAGGCGGAGGAGGAGGAGGAGGAGGAGGAAAAGGAGGAGGAAAAGGAGGAGGAGGAGGATGACGATGATGAGGAGGAGGAGGAGGACGAGGACGAGGAGGAGGAGGTGGAGGATGAGGCAGGATGAGGATGAGGATGAGTATGAGGAGGAGGAGGAGGAGGAGGAGGAGGAGGAGGAGGAGGAGGAGGAGGAGGAGGAGGAGGAGCAAAAAGATGAGGAGGAGGAGGCGGCCGAGGATCACTGACCAAGCTGCCAGGACAGCGAGCGGACCGCCTTTGGACAGTCCCTGAGCCAACCAGGGAGTGTCAAGGGGGTGCACCCGTTACCCGGGGAAACCCCCACTCGCTGCCTGTTGGCGTCGGTTGCTGACGAGGGCGATCGGCATCGTTCAACCAATCCCCATTCCCATCCCCATCCCCTTTCGAGACCCCCACCAGAGTACCACCCCAGTTGGGGATACACCCTTCGAAACCCGAATGGAACGACCCATATCCCCATCTAGGGGGGTAAATCGGCCAGTGGGGCCCAGGCCACGCCGCTGGGGATGGGGATCGGTTAAACGATACTCAGGCGAGACCTGGCTAGCAACCCACGATACAACGAATTTGGAACAGGAGTCTAGACTTTCTGGCAGCGAGACGCTGCTAGGCTACGCGATGCGATGCAGCGTAGAAACAGGCAACGCAAAGTGCTGAAGGAGGCTCCAAGAGGCTCCCACCACTTGCTGTACTTAGGCGGCGTCAACTGCAGCAAGTGCGTCTGCGTGTGAAAAAGGCGCCAGCAGGCCCCCACATCTTGCTGCACTTAGAGGCAGTGCTAAGTGCAGCAAGTGCGTCTGCGTGCCGAGTGACCTGGGAGCGCGATGCAACACACTGGATGGAACAACGTAATACTGACACTGCTGGGACTTCACGGATACTGCCGCATGTTGGCGAAGCTGTTATCCAATTAGGTGAGATTCTTAGCCTACTAGTACGCGCTCTGTGCTGGAGCCCGCGCCTGCGAACCTCCTCGCCTGCGGGCGCGAAGATGCAACCTCGACTGAATGCGAGCCGGGTGAGGTCCCCACCTGGTGACGAAAAGGGCAAGTGGAGTGGAGGTGCTCGCAGCGACCTCGCCTAAACAAGTGCGGCACTACGGATGCCAAGAATCCTGCCGTAATTTTGAGTCGGGTTGGCCGAAACAATGGTCCGCGAGCTAGTTGGGTATGCCTTGCATAGCCTTAGCCCACAGCCCTAGCAGAATTCCCGGGGTATCGCCTAAGATCGTGCGGCCTGCAATCCTGGAACTCCAGCCCTGTTCGTGAGTCGGTCCTGCCGAAACAACGGACCGCAGGCTAGCTGGGTATGCGGTGCATAGCCTTAGCCCACAACCCTGACAGAGTTCCAGTGATGCCGGCCCTAGCCTAAACACGTACAGCTGTCCGGGTGCCAGGAATCCTGCCGTGAATGTTGAATCGGGCTGGCCGAAACAACGGGCCGCGAGCTAGTTGGGCATGCTGCGCATAGCCTTAGCCCGCAGTCCTGGCAGAATTCCCAAGAGCCTAGAGAGGGGGAGTGAGGAGGCAGTGGAGCGGGCCAAGTGGTGGCGGAGAACGGCCAAGCAACGATGGGGGGAGGATGGGGAGGGAGGATGGGGAGCCAGTCCTGCACTGCCCAATAAAGGATTGGAGGAGGGAAGAGGTGGAGAAGGCCAGCTCGGCTTGGACGGAGGAGCGGTCAAGCAAGGATGGGGGGAGGAGGAGGAGGAAGAGGAGGAGGAGGAGGATGAGGGGGGGGGATGGGAGGCCTGGAAAAGGACTGTGCGGATGGTGATGACGATGACGACGATGAACATGACGATGATGCTGCTGATGCTGCTGATGGTGATGATGTAGATGATGATGTTGTTGATTATGATGATGATGTTGCTGCTGAGAATGGTAAGGGTAATGCTAATGCTGATGGTGCTGATGATGGAGAGGATGATGATAATGATTCTGCGGATGAGGGTGATGATGATGATGGTCGTGATTAGCGTGCTGCTGATGATGTTGACGATGACGATGACAAGGGCGATGATGTAATGATGCTGCTGATTATGCTGATGGTGATAGTAATACTCACGACGATGACAATGACGATGGAGGTTGCGATGCCGATGCTGATGCTGCTGATGACGATGTTTATGGTGATGACGGCGACATTGCCAATGATGTTGCTGATGGTGATGCTGCTGACGATGATGATGATGCTGATGGTGATGAGGATGCTGTTGATGGTGCTGGTGGTAAGGGTGGTGATGGCGATAATGGATGGTGGTGTCGATGACGACTGTGACGTTGACGATGACAATGACAATGACGATGGCGATGGTGATGGTGTGATGATGATGACGCTTATGATGATAATGCTTCTGCTGAAGATGATGCTGATGATGGTGATGATGATGTTGATTCTGATGATGATGATGATGATGCGGATGCTGTTGATGCTGGTGATATTGAGGTGCGATGACAACTGTGCTTCGGATGCTGATTGTAATAATGAGGATGAGGATGATGATGGCAATGATGATGGCGATGCTGATGATGATGATGATGATGATGATGATGACGATGTTGACGGTGATGACGATGCTCCTCATGGTGATGATGGTGATGGTGCTGATGTTGATTATGATGATGATGATGATGATGATGATGATGATGATGATGATGATGATGCTGATGCTGATGCTGATGATGATGATGATGATGATGATGCTGCTGATGCTGATGATGATGTTGATGATGATGATGATGATGATGACGATGACGATGACGATGATGCTGCTGCTGCTGATGATGATGCGGATGAAGATGATGCTCGTGCTGCTGATGATTATGATGTTGATGATGATGCTGATGACGCTGAAGATGATAATGATGCTGATTTATGACGATCATGTTGATTATGGTGCTGATTATGGTAATCACTATGCTTCTCATGATAATGTTGGGAGGTGGTGGTGGTGGTAGTGGATATGATGATCGTGAGGAGCATGGCGCTGGTCATCACGAGGTTGGTGAGGTTTCGGTGATCATGATGGTGGTTGTGGTGGCGACTTACGACGCCGTCTATGACGACGACAACGATGCAGATGATCGTGAGGATGACGATCATGGCGACGGCGACGAGGACGGAGACAAAGACGACGACCGCGAAGGCGCTGCAGATGACAAGGCGTAGGAAGAGGAGGATCCTCCGCGGGCCCCTCCGCGGGCCCAAGGGAAACCTCCGTGGCCTCAGGAGACGGGGCGCTACGACGTCGCCCTGTGGTGCAATGGGGGCGAGCAGAAGGCGAAGGTCAGGCCAGAGACATCGCTTCTCCTCCTCACCCTCCTTCCTCCTCCCTCCCCTCTCCTTTTCCTCGTGTCCCCCCCCCCTCCTCCTCCTCCTTCTCCTCCTCCTCCTCCTCCTCCATTCTTTTTCCTTATAAATCACCTCTCCCTGTCGCACCCCGAGGCCAGTTTTTAGGGCGGGCCCGGCGTTTCGCCTGAGACGTCCTCACCATTTTTGATTCTGAAGCTAAAGAGTGGCAGCAGTTTCACAGATGGAGGGCGGGTGGTTTTCAAAATGTGGCTCTTGCCTTAGCGCCGCGCGCATCCGTTTTAAACATTAGCAAGAGCTTCACGGATTGAGGGCGGGCCGTTTTTCAAAATGTTGTTCTCGCTTTAGCGCCGCGCGCATTCGTTTTAATCAAGTGCAAGAGCTTCACGGATTGAAGGCGGGTCGTTTTCCAAGTGTGGCTCTCGCCTTAGCGTCGCGCGTATTCGTTTTTACACATTTGCAAGAGTTTCACGGATTCAGGGCGGGTCGTTTTCAAAATGCGGTTCTCGCCTTAGCGCCGCGCACATTTTTCAAATATTTGCAAGAGTTTCACGGATCGAGGATGGGTGATTTTCAAAGTGTGGCTCTGGGTTTAGCTTTTCAAACATTTGCAATCTTTTCACGGATTGAGGGCAGGTCGTTTTCAATTTGTTGCTTTCGCCTTAGCACCGCGCACATTCGCGTTATACATTTGCAAGAGTTCACGGATTGAGGGCGGTTCCTTTTCAAAAGGTGGCTCTCGCCGGAGCGCCGCGCGTATTCCCATGATCAACGCACCAAAAATGGTGTTTTGGAATATTCAGGATTATGCGGTTGCAGCAATTATGTTGATTTGCGGTGTTGACATCCAGAAGTGGTTCTCTGGCACGATTCCAGATCGTCAAGACGCAGCAGTCAGGTTGATTCGCGGCGTTGAAATCCCGAGAATAATGTTTTGGCATGCTTCAGGTTCTTCAAACGGTCGTCTTCCAACGAGGCAGTTCCCTCAATAGAAATGAACCGTTGTACGGGCCTGTGAAGAAGGAGCTTGACGGGACTCTTGGGTTTACGCTGGTCTTCCTCCTCCTCATCCTCCTTTTCGTGATCCTTCTCCTACCCTTCTCCTCACCCTCCTCGCACTCCTCCTCCTCCTCCTCCTCTTCTTCGTTTTCCCTCCGCCTGGTGTTCCTCCGTCTCTCCCCCCCCCCCGTTCTCCCGAGCGGCTGGGGCCTCCGCCGAGGCAGGCGGGGGGCCGCGCTTCCAGGTGAGCCCGCGCGCCTGGGCCGTCGCCAGGGCCCCCGCCCGCCCTGGCGCCCCCCCCGCCAGTGTCGGAGGGCGGCGCGCAGGGCGTGCGCCCAGCAAGCTTCAGCAGGACGCCGCCAGCAGGGGGGTGGACCCAGACCTTAAGTACGGCGCTCCGCGCGGATTTTGCGGATCCGCGCTGGGCCCCCCCGGCGGCGCCTCCGGCGCCGCCCTGGGCGTGCTCCGCGCGCCAGGGAGGGGGCCGCTGGCCAAACTGAAGAAGGCTCGAGGGTACCCTCCCCCAGGATGCACCAGAACATGTGACAAACACGAAGAATACCAGGGTATCCTCCCCGAGCCGCCCTCGATGTTATACCTCGGTCCGACCGTCTCTCTGGGACGGGATCCGCAAGTTCTTCCGGACCCCCAGTTCTGCGGACCCGCGGTCTTCGGGCGCGGGTCTGCTTCCTGCTGGAGGCCGCACTGGCGCAAAACTGTCCGGCACTGACGGCGGTGACGACAGCGGCAGCGAACAGGACCAGCTGCCCAAGGATTGAAACGGCGAAGTTGGGGATGGAGGGTCGTTAGGGCCGAGTGTTCGAATGGGTTTCCCACGGTTGGTGTGAAGCCTGCGCCGACTTCTTGCCACTGCGAGGACCGCTGCGCCCTGGCCACACCACGGCAGGCACGCGCGCACCCCGCGCGACCTCCCCTTCAGTGAAAAAGGTACGATGCACGAGGGCATGCTCCCCGAACGCTTCGGGTTGACCCAAAAGGGGGTCCAGCGACAAGGGGGTGGTGCAGTAGATTTGGTGCAATAGATTTGTGGGGCTGCAGTGCATCTGGGGCGTGCAGTACATTCCGGGGCGCACATGTATTGCTGGATTTTCGCGTGCAGTACATTCGTTGCAATACAAGGCATTACGATTCTCCGGCGCAGTACGTCTGCAATACAACTGCCCCAAATCTATTGCACCACCCCCTTGCAGCTGGACCCTCTTTTGGGTCGCCCAGAATCACCACCCACCAAACCACCCTAACCCAACCCGAAGGCTCAACTTTACCCTCGATTTCCAGTGGGGGGGGGGTCGGGAAACATCGAAAAATCACATGTGGAACCCTTACCCCCCCAACCCGAAATTCGGGTCTTCGGGTTGGGTTGGGGTGGTCTGGTAGGTAGTCACAGAACGCTTCCACGCGCGACCAGGGACAGAGACGAGCGAGGGAGGTCGACACCTCGGCAGGCGCCGCGTCCGCAGCGAGCCGCTGCCCGCCGCCGCCGCCGCCAAGGGTCGAGCCTCCTCAGGCCCCAGGGCGGCAGCGGCGACGACGGCGGCCAGGATCAGCAACCAAGGGGGGAATTGAGGGGAGCGAGGTGGAGTTCTGGACGCCCGAAATCGGAGGGACAGATTGGGCACGAATCTCAACAACTGATGCAGTCCAACAACCGGCAGCGGAAGCTGCCTTGCGGGCGGCCTTCCGTCTCAAATGGACGACGTCCGCAGCGACACCCGACAGCGAGCCCTGCTCAAAATGAAAAGGGATTGCTGTCGGTCTTCGTACCCAAACAGACATCGGGCTGCTCCAACGTTGTCCGACGCGTTGGCCCTGGAGGTCTGGACCGCTTCCCTGCGGCCGCTTCTTCGCCCTGGATCGCTGTTTGCCGGTCCCGAGGCCCCGCGAGGGCCCCCCGAGGCCGCAATCGGGCCCCCCAAACCAGGGTCGGATCTCTGGGCAGTCGTTCCGCACATACCCATGTCGGCCCTCAAGAAGTGGGAGGCTCCGAGAGGCGCCCCGTGCAGAGCAGCGCCGCGGCGCTGCGCAGCACGGGGCCGGCGGCGAGAGCCGCGGCGTGGGGCACGAGGGCGGGGCCATGCTCTTGCCACCGCTCGGAGGTCCGTTCTCCCGTGCGTTTGTCGGTTTCGGGCGTGCTTTTTCTGCTACATGATCCTGGATGCTTCTTTGATGGTCCCAGCCCGCAAAACATGCAAACGTCCGAGCGATGCCAGGAGATCTGCGCATGTCACTGCTTCTTGCGTATGCAGCTCTTTGGGTGGGGAGACTTGCCGCGCCGGAGAAGAAAATCAGCACATCGGAGAGCTTGGCGGAGTTGGCCGACTTACCGACTCTGACCTATCATTGAGTAACTTGTCGAGGGCGCGGGACGGTGCCCGCGGCAGGCGGCCGTGCGGTTCGAGGGCCTGCCCGGCGACGCCCGCGGTGTTGTCGAGGGCAGCCTCAGAAGCGGCCCCCGGGCAGTGAGCCCCTCGACTCGGCGGCGAGCGAGGGGGGAAGTCGGCGCCGAAATCCAAACCCTACCCTCGCCGATCAACGAGTCGTGCAACTCAATGTGTGGCGGGGTTAGGGTTCGGAAATGGTCGAAGACGTGGCGAAATCCGAGCCCTACCCCCGCCTCCCTTCGATTCAGGAGGACCGATCGTTGGCTGGGGCAGGGTTCGGATGTCGCCACCTGGGAGGTGAGAGTGGGCGGGCCCTCTCGGAAGGCTCAGAGGTTCCGACCGAGAAGCATCCTGGGCCTTCCCCGACGACGCCGAACGCCTCTCTCGGAAGGCCCGAGGGCCCTCTGAGAAGCCCCGCCGCCTTCCGCGGAAGGCCCTCGCGTTCTCGCTCCTCCCCCCGATCGGCGCCGCCGATCGGCGATCGGCGGCGCCGCCGATGTTGGTGTTTGTGTCAACGTCGAGGCCCGCGACTCTAGTAAACCACCCTTTCATATGAAAGCGGCCTACATGACCGCAGCCGACGGACCCCGAACCCGCCACGGACCCAGACCCCCGACGTCATGATTTTTTCATGACGCGACCCCCAGAGGTCCGGACCCATTCCCCGGGACCGGCTTTTCATCCTGAGCCGTTTTTTGACGGGCCCGAGGGCCGGTAAGGGCCCCCGGAGGCCGAAAATAGCCCAAAACTTCACGTCGTGATTTTTTCATGACTCGAGGGGGTCTGGGGAGATGGCGGCCGCGACGCCGCCGATCGGCCTCTTCCGAGAAGGCTCGCCGCCGATCGGCGCCACCGGCCCCCCTCCGGGCGGCCAGCGCCCGCGAGGGCCGCAGCAGCAGCGGAGCCGCCCGCCGCGCGCCCGGGCCCCGGCCCGGGCAGCGGGCGGGGCGCGCCCGCCGTGCGCAGGGCCTGCCGGGGAGGCGCCTCGGCCTCTCGCGGCAGGGCTCCTGCGCCCTGCCCAGCCAGCCCCGCTGCCGCTCCTCCCTCTGTCGGCCGGGCCGATCCTTGCCCAGGATCGGTGTGTTTGAGTGTACACGTGTATGTATATATATATATATATATATATTTATTTATGTATTAAATTTGTATGTATATATATAGCAGTATATGCATATATAAGTATATATATACATTTATGTATGCAAACCAGTATATGTATGTACATGTATATGTATATGTATGTATAACAGTATGTTTAAACGGTATATATATATATTCACGGTACACCAGTGTACATATAGTCGGTGTATGTATCAATATATCTATATATGTATATATAGGTATGCATATATAGCAGTCTATATGTATATAAACCACTACATACAGGTATGTATGTATATGTATATAAACATACATACATACATATATATGATATATATATGATGAATACACATATGTATATATCAACACCTATGTGCCTGCCTGCCCAAGCCACGAGGCCTTCTTCTCGCTTCCCAGACATCGGGCTGCTCCAATGTTGTTCGATGCGTGGGCCCCGGAGGTCTGGACCACTTCCCTTCGGCCGCTTCTTCGCCCCGAGTCGCTGTTTGCCGGCCCCGAGGCCCGGCGAGGGCCCGCAGAGGCCGAAATCGGGCCCCAAACCGCCCACACTTTTTTGGGGGGGGAGGGTCGGATCTCTGGGCGCCTGGAGGCCGAAAGCAGCCCCAAACTGCCCGCTCCAAACTTGTGGGGCGTCGGGTCTCTGGGCTCACCCCCTCGCTCGCCGCCGGCCCAGGCTCCGGCCCCCAGCGCCCACCAGCACTAGGTCGGGCATGTCTTCCGACGGGCGGACTGTGGAAGGAACATGGAGACAAGTAGCCCAAAAACATCAAGAACTAGTCACTTGAAGAAGAGTCGAGACAATGGAGAAGAGTCAAAAACATGGAGAAGAGTCGAAAACATCAAAAACATGGAGAAGAACTAGTCACTTGGAGAAGAGTCGAACAATTGTGCCCAGCGCACTTTTCGCTTTTTTTGACTGCAGGGGGGACGTGTCCGACTCAACGCCAGCAGGTCCCGCCCTCCCTCGAGCAGGGAGGCCGCGCCCCGCCGTTTGGCCCCTCCTGCGAGGTCCGGCGCGAGAACCTGGGGCGCGAGGCCCCTCCTCGTCCTCCTCCCTCCTCCTCCTCCTCCTCCTTCTCCTCCTCTCCTCCTCCTCCTCCTCCTCCTCCCTCCTCCTCCTCCTCCTCCTCCTCCTCCTCCTCCCTCCTCCTCCCTCCTCCTCCTCCTCCTCCTCCTCCTCCTCCTCCTCCTCCTCCTCCTCTCCTCCTCCTCCTCCTCTCCTCCTCCTCTCCTCCTCCTCCCTCCTCCTCCTCCTCCTCCTCCTCTCTCCTCCTCCTCCTCCCCTCCTCCTCCTCCCCTCGCCTCCGTCCCCGCTTTTCGCCACATGAGGTTGATCTATAAAAAAATCCTCCCCCTGCCCCCCCCCCCTCCCCCTCCCCCTCCCACGTGCGAGGTCCGGCGCGAGAACCTGGGGCGCGTGGCCCCGCTCTCGCCCGCGGCGGCGGTCTTCTCCCCACAGGCGCGCGGGGGGCGCGGACGCCGCCGCCGCCGATCGATCGATCGATCGATCGGTCGAGGGTCGAGGGTCGAGGCAGGAGCGATCGAGGGTCGAGGATCGAGGCAGGCTCGATCTAGGATCGAGAATCGGTCGATGATCGAGGCTCGAGGCAGGATCGGTCGAGGATCGAAATTCGAGGATTGAGGATCGATGTCGCCACCGTCGTCGTCGTCGTCGTCGTCGTCGTCGTCGTCGTCGTCGTCGTCGTCGTCGTCGTCGTCGTCGTCGTCCTTCTCCTCCTCCTTCTCCTCCTCCTCCCTCCTCCTCCCTCCTCCTCCTCCCTCCTCCTCCCTCCTCCTCCCCCCCTCGCCCTCCTCCCTCCTCCGCCCTCCTCCCCCCCCATCCACCTCTTCCTCTTCCATGCTCCCTCCTCCGCCTCCTCCACCTCCACCTCCACCTCCGCCGCCTCCTCCTCCTCACCCTCACGCTGGGTGTGCACGGACGGCCTGCCAACAGCCGAGGGGTGCGCGACTGGAGCCTTCGAGGCCGCCGCCGTCGATCGATCGAGGATTGAGGATCGATGATCGAGGCAGGATCGATCAAGGTTCGAGGATCGAAGATCGAGGGAGGATCGATCGAGGATCGAGGATCAAGGATCGATGATGGAGGCAGGGTCGATTGAGGAACGAGGTTTCTGCATGTCTTTGAGCTCGTTTAGGCCTCAGGAGGCGTCCGGAGGCACCTTCAGGGGCAATGTCACGGGGGTAATAGGCTCAGGGGGGATGCAACTATCGCCAATCGCCCATTCATCGCCAATAGGGGCCCGATAGGCCCACCCCGCCCACGAACGTGCTTGTTTCGCTATCAGGGGTCTCACGCCGAGCTATTGGAGATGTATCGTCGACTCAAGTTCGACGTTTTCCCCCCTGAGCCAGTCCCCCGATCGTCGTTCCCTGGACTTCGCTGGCCCTCCACGAGGCCGCTAGAGAATCTCCGGGTACCGCTGAGGGACTCGTTGGGGGCGCTGGATGAGAGCGTCGTCGTCGTCATCATCACCATCATCATCATCAGCAGCATCATCATAAGTATCATCAGTATCATCATCAGTTTATCACCATCATCATCATCGTCATCATCATATCATCATCATCATATCATCATCATATCATCATCATCGTCATCATCATGATCATCATGATGATGATGATCATCATCATCATCATCACCATCAACACCATCAGCATCATCATCAGCATCATCAGCATCAGCATCAGCATCAGCATCAGCATCAGCATCATCATCATCATCATCATCATCATCATCATCATCATTAACATCATCATCATCATTAACATCATCATCACCATCACCATCACCATCACCATCACCATCACCATCATCATCACCACTATCACCATCACCATCATCATCATCATCATCATCATCATCATCATCATCATCATCATCATCATCATCATCATCATCATCATCATCATCATCACCATCATCATCATCATCATCATCATCATCATCATCATCATCATCATCATCATCATCATTATCATGCTCCCTCTTATTCTATGCGACTCCCCCCCGCGGTCTCTGCAGTGATTTCGGCCCAGTGGTCGCCCCCCCTCCACTTCGGCCCGCGGCCCGCTGATGCAGCGCGCCGTCGAGCTGCAAGCCGCGTTCTTCGAGCGGCTCGCTGGCCGCCCGCTGCCTTTGACGGACCAGGAGGCCCCAGCGCTCGGGTCTTCCTGGCCGTCCCAGGTGGCGGGCCTCGGAGCAGCGGCGGAGTGCCCTGCTCTCGAGGCTTCCATCGCCTGCCCCACCGTCTGCTCCGGGCTGGCGGTGGACTTGAGCGGCGGGGTCTCTCCCCTGTTGCTCGCGACGGTCCTCTCGCTTCTGGGAGTGGCCCTCTGTTGCAGCTTCTGCGGGGGCTGCTGTCTTGCGGGCCTGTCGGTTCGCTGCGCGAGCCTTTTCCTGGCTCGCGTTCGCGGTGCGCTGGGCGCGCCAACCCCAGCGCCCGCGAGGGCACCTGCTCGGGCTTTGGCCTACGGCCCTGGCCCCCAAGCCGCCTCGCGCGGCACGGCGGCGTCGGCCTTTTGGCCAGCGTCGCCTCTTCGGGGGTAGTCCTCTCGGGTCGGCCTTCGGGTCGCCCGCGCGGGCTCGCCCGCGACGTGCGCACTGTCAGTTCCGCCGCGGATTCGACGCGTGTCACAGTGGGTGCGAGAGCCCCTCAGCGCTAGTGACGATGGCCGCAATGCCAGCGCTGCCGGATGGCCCAGTGTGGCCCGAGCTCCATCCATTCGAGGCGCCGTCTGCGATGAGCTACGACAAGTGGCGGCTCGACGAAGGGGGCCGCAGCTTCTCCGCAATACCCGCAATACCGTTTGCTCAGCGGGATGGTGGCGTGTTGCTCGCTCTTCCCTCGTCCTTCCGCTCGGCTGCCGAGCTGGCGGCCGCGGAGGGGGGCGGCTTCTCTGGATTGCTGGGCCCGTACTTGCTGCTGGACGTGCCGCTTCTTGGGGCAGCCTCCCGCGCGCTGGCCACCGCGGCCTCCGTCCTGGTGGTCGACTCGGACGTCAACGAGCTGGAGCTCGCGTCCTTGTCGCCGCTGCCGGGGCCGACGCTGCCAGCAGACGCCATCCCGTTCGCTACGGTGCAGAGTCGGGACTACTGGCGACGGGTGCGTGGTGAGGCTGCTCCGCGGACAGTTCGCCGCGCTCCACGGAGCCGCCTCTGCCGACGGTGAGGAGGACTTGCCGTGGGCCGAGCGGGCGACGCCGTATCGCGCGGCTTCGGAGGGCGCCGAGGAGATCGAGTCCAATTCGGATCCCGGGGCGGCAGGCGACGGCGAACGCGAGCCTGCGGCCCCAGCAGCGGCGCCCCCATTCGCGGCCTCGCCCCTCCCGGCTGCGCAGCTGCGAGCGCCCAGTCGGTCGTTCGCAGCCCTGGGCGAGGGCACTCCCATTACCAGAGCGGAGGTCGTGGCTGAGATGCGTGCGATGATGGCTGCTCCAGTGCTGCCTCTGGTGGGGCCACCGCAGGAAGGCGAGATGCCCGGTCGCGACGCCCCTAAGCTGTTCGAGGACGAGGCCACCCGTCTCGGGATCCCGCTGCGCGACCAGCAAAGCTTCGCGACGCGGGCTCCTCCCGCCCCGCAGCCGGCGCAGGCCAAGACGGACGCCCCCGCCTCTGCGTTGGTGGCAGCGTGGGGCGCCCCGCGACCCGCGGGCGTGTCGGTCAAGGCCCCGCCGCCTCCGCTCCCGCTCGCAGGGGGATTGCCCCGGGGGCTTTCTGCCCTGGCTGAGGGTCCGCTCCCGCCGAGGAGGCCGCCGCGGGAGGGCTCTCGGACCCAGCTGCGACCGCGTCGTCGACGCTGGATCTCGCGCTGGTGTGCTTGCGAGGAGGTCTCACGCGCAAGCGGGCCCCTCAAGCGACGACTCATCCCCTGCTGGGCTCGCTGACCGAGCGGGCCTCGGCACCGCGCTCTCCGCGGAGGGCGCGTCCGCGATGGCTCCGATGCGGGGCGTTGCGCGACGCCGCGTGTGGCGGCCGGCGCCCACTCAGCGCGGGCCTCGAGTCAGCGAGCTGATGAAGGAGAATTCGGGTCGCGCTCTCGGGATCCGCCCAGCAGACGCGACGCCCGCGGCTATGTTCCAGTACTTTCGGGAGCAGAGTCCTCTGGGCAGTCAGACGTCGACCCGCGAACTGCTGACCCGCTTCGCGTGGCTGGAACGCAGAGCCAGTCCAGGTTCGTGGATCAGCTGGCGGGGGATCGCGGGCACCTCGAGGCGGCGTGGTTCGCGGCGGGCTCGAAGGGCCCGCCGGCGCGCGTGACGCGCCTGCTCGCGGGGCGGGAGGCTCGCGACCCGTTCTCGCCGCCAGTGGGTCCGCGCTGGCTGTCGGCCCAGGGCGAGCGCGTGAAGGAGCTGAGCTCCTTCCGGCCCCGCCTGGGCTCGGAGCGGGCGGCGGCTTCGAAGGCCCGATCTCCAGGCCAAATGCGGAGGCGAAAGCGATGCTGAAGCCGCAGTGAACGACCCCGCCCAAGGCCAAGGCGGGCGCCGAGCCGCCGTGGGGCCGATGGGCCGCCCCTGCGCGGGCGGCCCGTGGGGCTCGGCCCCCGCCCGTCGGCCCCCTCCGCGGGCGCCCGTCTTGCTGGGCGCAGTGGGCCCGAGAGCGGTCGCGGAGGTTGGTGGGCGGCTCCGGCGAGGGCGCTGCGCCGCCGCGGGGGGAAGCGCGCCCCGCCGCCGCGACCTGGCCTCGGAGCCTCGGGCGCCTCGCCGCTCTGCCAGCCATGCTGGCTCTCGCAGCTCCCCCCGATCGCCCGCTGCAGCTTCCGGGAGAGCCTGGGCCGAGCGAGGTCGCGAAGCTGAGAGTGCGCTTCTCCGTCCAGGGCGTGTCGCCGCCGCAGGGGGAGGTTCGTTCTGCCCGCGCGATCTCAGCTCGCCAGCTCCAGGCTCCTCTGCCTCTTCGGACCGCCGTGGTCCGCTTGCTCTCGGCGACGCACGGGCGGGCGCCCGGGGGGTCTCCGCGTGCCCCCGCGTCGGGGGGGCCGCCCTGCCCCTCGCGTTTTCCGGGTGGCCCCCGTGCTCCTGTTGCGAAGCAATACTCGACTCCCGCCTCTCCCCTTGCCTCGGCTTCGGCCGATCGGGCCGCCCCCTTGTGGCCGATCTGTCTTCCTTGCTGCGCGCATTCCCTGGCGCGAACATCGACGGCGCTCGCTGGGCGGCTGCTCCGTCCCAGGTCGGGATGGGGGTGCGGTGTTCCCTGGCGTCTTCCTCGCGCCCATCTCAGCGCCCGTCGGGCTGGGGCGGTTCTTTCGCCGAGCCGCTTCTCCGCGATCCATGGCCGCGCCCCGGGCTCCACTTATCCTGCCGCCGCCTGCTTCTGGTCGGCCGCGCGCGGGGGCGGTGGCGTCTGAGGTGCGCAGCTCGCGCGCTAGCTCGGCGCGCCCTGGCCCTCGGCCAGCCGGGCCTCGCCCCCGCCGAAGCTCGCGTGCGAGCGACGGTCTCGCCCCGACAGGAGGGCGCGTGCTGCCGCGTAGAGCGGTTGTGCCGGATTGCAGTTCGCCTTGCCCGAGGGGGCAAGAGCGTTTGAGGCCGAGCTTTTGCTGACTTCGATGCCGCCGAGATCTCGCTCCATGGCCTGGCTACCCATGCTGCAGCTCTGAAGGCCCCCTCCTCCTCTTCCGCCGTCCCTCCGCCCGCGCGGCCGTGTCCCTCATCGGCCCCCCCCTGTACCTGGGTCACTTGCCGTCGCGGCGTCGTGAGACTTCGCCCACGTCGAGCCTTGCGACCGCAAAGTCAAGGGGTCCCGCATCAAGTGGGATGATTACCATTACCATTACCGTTACCATTACCATTACCATTACCATTACCATTACCATTACCATTACCATTACCATTACCATTACCATTACCATTACCATTACCATTACCATTACCATTACCATTACCATTACCATTACCATTACCATTACCATTACCATTACCATTACCATTACCATTACCATTACCATTACCATTACCATTACCATTACCATTGCCACCATTACCATTACCATTACCATACCATTACCATTACCATTACCATTACCATTACCATTACCATTACCATTACCATTACCATTACCATTACCATTACCATTACCATTACCATTACCATTACCATTACCATTACCATTACCATTACCATTACCATTACCATTACCATTACCATTACCATTACCATACCAACCATTACCATTACCATTACCATTACCATTTACCATTACCATTACCATTACCATTACCATTACCATTACCATTACCATTACCATTACCATTACCATTACCATTACCATTACCATTACCATTACCATTACCATTACCATTACCATTACCATACCATTACCATTACCATTACCATTACCATTACCCATTACCATTACCATTACCATTACCATTACCATTCCACCATTTACCATTTACCATTACCATTACCATTACCATTACCATTACCATTACCATTTACCATTACCATTACCATTACCATTTACCATTACCATTACCATTACCATTACCATTACCATTACCATTACCATTACCATTACCATTACCATAACCGCTGCCATTACCATTACCATTCCCATTCCCATCACCATTGCCATTACCGTTCCCGGTACCATCACCATTCCATTACCATTTCCATTGTCATTATCATTACCACTACCACTACCAGTTCCATTCCCGCTCCCGTTTCAATTACCATTCCGATTACCATTACCATTCAGATTCCCATCCCCATTACCATTACCATTACCATCACCATCACCATTATCATTATCATTACCATTACCATTACCATTACCATTACCATTACCATTACCATTACCATTACCATTGCCATTACCATTACCATTACCACTACCATGACCATTTACCATTACCATTGCCATGGCCATTGCCATTGCCATTGCCATTGCCGTTGCCATTCCCATTGTCATTGCCATTGCCATTGCCATTACCATTACCATTACCGTTACCGTCACCATTACCATTCCCATTACCATTACCATTACCACTGTCATTACCATTACCATTACCATTACCATTACCATTACCATTTACCATTACCATTACCATTACCATACCATTACCATTACCATTACCATTACCATTACCATTACCATTACCATTACCATTACCATTACCATACCATTACATACATTACCATACCATTACCATTAACATTTACCATTACCATTACCAATTACCATTACCATTTACCATTACCATTACCATTACCATTACCATTACCATTACCATTTACCATTACCATTACCATTGCCATATTACCATTACATTACCATACCATTACCATTACCATTACCATTACATTACCATACCATTACTTACCATTACCAGTACCATTACATTACCTATTACCATTAACCCTTACCATTCCATACCATTTACATTACCATTACCAGTACCATTACCATTACCATTTTTTTTGTTTTTTTTTTTTTTTTTTTTTTTTTTTTTACCCATTTACCATTACCATTACCATTACCATTACCATTACCATTACCATTACCATTACCATTACCATTACCATTACCATTACCATTACCATTACCATAACCATAACCATAACCATAACCATAACCATTACCATTACCATTACCATTACCATTACCATTACCATTACCATTACCATTACCATTACCATTACCATTACCATTACCATTACCATTACCATTACCATTACCATTACCATTACCATTACCATTACCATTACCATTACCATACCATTACCATTACCATTACCATTACCATTACCATTACCATTACCATTACCATTACCATTACCATTACCATTACCATTACCATTACCATTACCATTACCATTACCATACCATTACCATTACCATTACCATTACCATTACCATTACCATTACCATTACCATTACCATTACCATTACCATTACCATTACCATTACCATTACCATTACCATTACCATTACCATTACCATTACCATTACCATTTACCATTACCATTACCATTACCATTACCATTACCATTACCATTACCATTACCATTACCATTACCATTACCATTACCATTACCATTGCCATTGCAATAACCATTACCATTACCAGTACCATTGCCATTACCACTTACCATACCACTACCATTACCATTACCATTACCATTACCATTACCATTACCATTACCATTACCATTACCATTACCATTACCATTACCATTACCATTACCATTACCATTACCATTACCATTACCATTACCATTACCATTACCATTACCATTACCATACCATTACCATTACCTTACCATTACCATTACATTACCATTTACCATTACCATTACCATATTACACATTACCATTACCATCCACCATACCATCACACATCATTACATTACCATCCATCACCATCACCATCACCATCACCATCACCATCACCATCACCATCACCATCACCATCACCATCACCATCACCATCACCATCACCATCACCATCACCATCACCATCACCATCACCATCACCATCACCATCACCATCACCATCACCATCACCGTCACCATCACCATCACCATCGCCGTCATCATCACCATCATCGTGACCGTCACCGTCACCTTCGCCGTCACCGTCACCATCGCCATCACCATCACCATCATCGGATTATCGTCGCCGCCGTCGTCGTCGTCGCCGCCGTCGTCGTCGTCGTCCTGATCGTTTTTTCGTCGCCGTCGTCGTCGTCGTCGTCGTCGGCGGCGGCGGCGGCGGCGTCGTAGCGGTCGGCCGAGGATACTTTGTATTGGCGCGTGCGTGTTTTTTTCGCCCGCGGGTGTGCTCTCGTGGCCGTGGCTGGCGCCGCCTCGAGCTTGGGGTCCGAGCGCGCCCCGGAGCAGGTTCGGGAGGCGCCGACGTCTGTGGCGTCGTCGCAGCCGGGCTGAGGAGCAGGACGCGGGGAGGGAGGACGAGGGGCAGCAGTGGGTGATGGTGATGATGATGATGATGATGATGATGATGATGATGATGATGAAGAAGAAGAAGAAGAAGAAGAAGAAGAATAAGAAGAAGAAGAAGATGATGATGATGCTGCTGATAGGATGAGGATGCTGATGCTGATCGGATGATGATGACTGTGATGATGGTGGTGATGATGCTGATGCTGATGCAAATGATGATGATGCTGCTGATGGCGATGTCGATGCTGATCCTGATGATAGTGCTGGTGATGGTCATGATGCTGATAGTGATAATGCCGACGACGATGCTGATGCTGATGATGCTGCTGATGAGGGTGATAGTGATGATGATGATGATGATGATGATAATGATGATGTTGGGGAAGGCTGTGCTGATGATGAATATTATGGCGATGATGCTGATGATGCTGATGATGATGATGATGAAGATGGTGATCATTATGATGGGGTTGATGATGCTGCTAATGATGATACTGATGATGTTGTTGACGATGATAGTGATGTCGATGCTGATGATGATGCCGTTGTTGATGACGACGATGATGATGACGATGCTGATGCTCATGCTGATGCTGTTGCTGCTGCTGTTGATGATGATAATTGTGATGATAATTGTGATGATGATGATGATGATGATGATGATGATGATGATGAGGATGAGGATGAGGATGAGGCTGAGGAGGATGAGGATGAGGATGAGGATGAGGATGAGGATGAGGATGAGGATGAGGATGAGGATGATGATGAGGATGAGGATGATGATGATGATGACGATGATGATGATGATGATGATGATGATGATGATGATGATGATGATGATGAGGATGATGATGATGATGATGATGATGATGATGATGATGATGATGATGATGATGATGATGATGATGATGATGATGATGATGATGATGATGATGATGATGATGATGATGATGATGATGATCTGAAGAAGAAGGAGGAGGAAGACGACGATCTCGA
>CAUYUJ010016569.1:185343-211106 GCA_963575745.1 Prorocentrum cordatum | reverse complement strand
TCTCTCTCTCTCATCTCTCTCTCTCTCTCTCTCTCTCTCTCTCTCTCTCTCTCTCTCTCTCTCTCTTTTTCTCTCTCTCCCTCCCTCTCGCACCCCTCACAATCAGCGCTTGCCGACGGCTCGCCGACTGCTCCCCAAATCAGTGCTTGCCGACGGCTCGCCGCGGCAGGCGGGGGGCCTCCTCCTCGTCCTCCAGCCGCAAGAGGCTCCCGATATACTCCCAGGAGCCCCTCCCCCTCCGTCGTCGTCGTCGTCGCCGCCGCCGTCGTCGCCGTTCCCCTCCAGGGTCGGCGGCACCGCTCGGACTGTCAGGGGCCCAACTCCAACCGTTTTGAGCACTACAGGGTGGGCTCGCGGAGAGTAACGAAAACAATGAAATTCAGTGTGTTGTTTTCATAGTGTTTGCTTGGCCTGCCCAGGAGATGGAAGCCGAGTGGGCCCGAAAGTGACGCGACCATTTCTATCAGAAAATGGTCGCATTACTTTCGGGCCCGAGGGGCTTCGAACTGCTCCTATTCCTCCTCCTCCTCCTCCTCCTCCTCCTCCTCCCCCTCCTCCCTCCTCCCCCTATCACTCCTTCCTCCTCCCCCCTCATCCCTCCTCCGTCCCGCCCTTCGCTTTCCCTCTTCCCCTCATACACCTACTCTTCCTCGTACTTCACCTACTTCGTATTATTATCCTCTTCCTCTTCCTCCTCCTCCTCCTCCTCCTCCTCCTCTACCTCCTCCTCCTCATCATCCTTTTCCTCCTCCTCATTCTCCTCCTCTTCCTCCTCCTCCTCCTCCTCTACCCCCCTTCTCCTACCTCCCTCCTCCTCCTCCCGCCCCTCCTCCTCTTTTTTTTCCTCTTCATACCTTCTCTCCTCCTCCTGCCCTCCTCCTCCTCCCTCCTGCCTCCCCTCCTCCTCTTCTCTTCTCCTTCTCCTTCTCCTTACTCCTCCCCTCCTCCTCCTCCTTCCTGGCTCCATCCTCCTCTTCCTCTTCCTCCTTCTCCTCCTCCTCCTCCTCCTCCTCCTCCTTCTCCCCCCCCCTCCTCCCCCCAGTCCTCCCTCCTGCCTCCTCCCTCCTCCCTCCTCCTCCACCTCCTCCCCCTCTTCCTCCTCCTAGTTTGCCTCCTCCCCCCTCCTGGCGCGGATCGACTTACAGAAGTTATCTTGATAGTTAGGTCGACTTACACAAGTGGTTATAATTATTATGGTAACAATTGTACATGGTTAACACACACCCCATTCTAAGCCACCTCATAAGTGATCTAGAACGCACCGCCCGCGAAGAGGGGGGGAGGAGGAGGGGGATAACGGAGAAGAGCGGGAGATTTTGAAGGAGGAGGATGGGGGGGGGAGGAGGGGGAAGAGGAGTAGTAGGATTACGGAGGATGGTGAGGAGTAGGGCTGGGGAAGGATGATGGGGCGGGGACGGCATACATCAGGGAAGGAGCGTAGGAGGAGGAGGAGGTAGGAGGGGAGGAGGAGGAGAGGAGGAGTGAGAGGGAGGAGTAAGGAGGAAGGAGGGGGGAAAGAGGAGGAGGAGGGGGGGGGAGGAGGAGGAGGAGCAGGAGGAGGAGGAGGAGGAGGAGCAGGAGGAGGAAGAGGAACGCGGAGGATAAGAACGGAGGCGGGGGGCATTGAGGAGCTGGCCTCCCGTTCCGTGCGTCGCATTCTTAATGCAGGAGCTTTCGATTGCAGATGGTTGCTTCCCAGAGCAGCACCCTGGGCCTCCCTGTCATCAGCGGCCGTTGTTTCGTTTTGGGTTGTCGCGCGAATGTGATTGCATTGTGTAGCTGTGTGTCTGCATGAATCGTTATGTGAATCATTTTTTTGGGCATTGCTGATTTCGCAGTCTAGTTGGATGTTGCATTTGTCGCGCGCCGCTGCAGTTGTATTTCAACGGCGCGCGGGATTGTGAGCACCGGAAGGCAAAGCGCGATTCTCGCTCGGACTTGAGGCTGATGAGCGTTGGCCTTTCGAGCGCGCGTCTTCGGTATCCTACTGGCCTTCGGCTTGCGCCGCAACTTTGCATGTGTTGTCGTTCTGATGCCTCTTGTATGCCTGGGGTCATCTAGGGGTTGGCCTCTCGGGAGGTTTCGGCAAGCATTTCTGAAGCCCCTTGGGGGCCGTCTTGTGGCCTCTTGGGATTTCTCTTGGGCCTGTTGGTTGCCGCTTGAGGCCTCTCGGGGGCCTGATGGGCGCCTCTTGGTCTCTCTTAGGGGCCTCTTGGGGCGGAAAGCTCGACTTGTCAGTTCGTGGCCGCCCCCTCGGGCGCCTCTTGGGGCTCTCTTAGGCCGTCTTGGAACATGCTTAGGGGCCTCTGGGGCCGTCCTAGGGCGGTCTTATTGGAGGCCTCTTGGTCCGTCTTGGGGGGTCAGATAGCCGAAAAGGCGAGGCAGCCAACATCTGTCAAACAGCAGTTGGCTATCAACGGGTTTGGCCTCTCGGGGCTGCCTTGGTATGCTTCAAGAGCTCTCTTGGGCCGCGTGGGCAGTCTCCTGGGAATCTTAGGCCGTATTTGAGCGTTTGGGAGCGATCGTTCTGCGTCTCGGGGCACTCGTGGGCCGTCTGGGGGGGCCTCGCGGGGCCCCTCGGGCCAGTCGTAGGGCCCGCTTGGGCACGAACAAGCGCAGTGCCTCGCGGGAACGCCGGCAAGCCCCAAAAGAGTTGCGAGCGAAAGGCGTAGTCCCCTTCAGGTGCTCTCAAAATCGAGGCCTGAGGTTCAGGGGATTGGGCGAAAGACGTGGGTGCACGACCATTCCGTGACCAGGGTGCGGAGGCTGATACGAATTCAGCACATATTGACATAGACGCAAAAAGAGTGGGTGAATTGAGCGATGGCATAAGCGTGCGGTCTGAAGTGTTCAGATCCCAGATAGCGGAGAACCCGACGTCGAAGTTACATTTTGATCCACAGGACATCTTTAGCGCCCGCAGGTCTTGGCAGAGTACAAACCCCACCACTTTCGAGTTAAGCGAAGCCATTTTCATGCAGGTCCTTTCAGTTACGGAGCCTGAGCGCTGGGGCAACTTATGGCTATCCTCGTTGTTCAAGCAGCACATGATCGTGTCGTTGGGTGATCTATTCTTCTACGTGTTGCTAGTAGCTCCCAAGGCGTTGTTGCTCGTGCAACTAGTAGTGGAAGACAATGGTGATCTTTGGCTTGACCCCAGCCCGGACAGGTTCCTAGTCGCAGCGCCGCGAACGATTCATGAATTCACGTGTCACGAATATAGCATGTCATTGGTCCGTGGTGTCACCCCACGTATATATATATGTGTGTGCACATATATATATATATATATATATATATATATATTCGTGCTGGTGCAGGCTGCGGCATTGTAAGGTGTGGCATCCGCCATTTCATGACATCTTGGAAGAGTTCAGACTTGAGAAGAATCTTAGCTTTGTTGGGAGGGGCCAAAATGCCAGCTGGTTCGACCCTCGTGCAGATTGCTGAATCTGTCATCGGCCATGTACCGGGAGTTCTTCAGGAAGAAAGGGAAGGAGCCTTGGATAGTATTCGTGCTTTGATTGAGAAGAGGGCGAATCGGAGAAAGAAGAGCACCTCGGGGGGCGGAGAAGGGGAGGGAGAGGGCGACCATGATGAAGATGAGGCTGCAGATGCATTTGACGAGCTAGAAGAAAAAGATCAGTTAGCTGAGCTCGTTCCACCAATCTTGTCTGATTTAGCCGATCGAGAAGTCCAGTTTCTCTTGGGAAATTTGCCTGGTGGTTTGGCCCTGGCAGAGGAAGAAGATATCCAGGTGGAGCTGGCAGCAGGTGCAGCCGAGGTCCCTGTGCCGATTGTTGCTCCTAGGAGGCGACGTGCCGGCGCGCCTGCAGGGGGAGGGCAACCGTCGCCCCAGCGTCCCAAAGGCGACCATTCCTCTGGAGAGTTGGACGCTGCCGTTCTGCGCGCTCTTGATCCTGCCGAAGGGGGCCCCGTCGTCGATTTAGATGTTGATGCACTTTCGTTTAGTGAGTATGAGCCATCCTTTAGTTATGATGAAGATGGCGGTAGAGGCGAGGGTGGCGCAGGCTCGCCCCATCTCCCTGCAGACCCGCCTGGTTCTCCATTGGCAGCCTTTCCACCGCTAGCGGAGCCGCCTGTCGGGTTACCCGAAGTGGCAGGCCCGTCGGTTGATTGGGCTTCTCTTGCTGATGACGTGGTTGCCCCAATCGCTGCAGAGCAACCCGCAGGGGCTGCCGCCGAGGCAGTCCCAGAGGCTGCCGAGGCAGCCCCAGAGGCTGCCCCAGAGGCTGCCCCAGAAGCTCCAGCGGGCCCTGTAGGCCTCGTGATGCATCCAGTGCCTCCAGGGTGTACGTTCTACAGGTGCGACCCGCTCAATCGATCGCCATTTTGGTTTGCGAAATTGCCGGCAGGGAAACAATGCATGAACGGCGCCTCGTGCAGCCAATCCTTTGGCGCCAGGCGCTCGGAGGAGCAAGGTCGCCTGGCATGCTGGACTTTTTAATGGACGCATGCGCTGCAGGCGTAATCGATCGTCTTTGAGTTGTTTCACGCCAGGAAGTTGTCGGTGAACATGCAGAAACGCTGCCCTGCAGAGGAGGGCGCGTGGTTGAACGGAGCCAGAGAAAGGGGATGCTGCGGATGAGGACAGGATGGAAGCAAGAGGGGGAGGAAGAGGATGATGCGGAGGAATATGATGATCTTGATGGTGATGATGTGATGATGGTGATGATGGTCATGATGATGATGATGATGCTGGTGATTGCGATGATGATGATGATGCGGATTACGATGACGATGCTGATGATGCTGATGATGATGAGTATGACGATGATGATCATGATGATGATGATGATGATGATGATGATGCTGGTGATGATGATGCTGATGATGATGAGGATGATGTTGGTAATGTGTGGTGTTGTTGTTGGTGGTTGTGGCAGTAATGGTGGTTTTTCGTAGCACCCGCAATTGCGGATAAGAGTGCGAGGGTAGGCGCGGGGGGCGCGGGCGTCTAGCAAGCGGGCTTCGTGGCCCTCACGAAGGCCGCAGAACGGCCCCAATAGGGCCCCGAGAGGGACCCAATAAGGTCACCAGGGCGGTCGCGCGAGCGCTCCCTCGCGCGAGCGATTTCGAGGCCTTCATGGGGCCGTTCTAAACCAGACAAGCGGCCGTTCTCCTTCGGAACGGGGCAGTTGCAACCTAGAACGGAGCCGTTCCACCCTAGAACGAGACCGCTCTAGCTTAGGAGCCGTTCTACAATAAAACGCGGCCGTTCTACCCTAGAACGAGGCCGTTCTAGCCTAGAACGGGACCGTTCTCCCTTAGAACAGGGCCATTCTAGCCCAGAACGGTGCCGTTTTATCCTGGAACGGGGCCGTTCTGCCTTAGAACGGTGCCGTCCTGGGCGCTCAAAGGGCAGGGTCGTCTCGTCCGTGAAATATTGCACTTCGCGCGAAACCACGCCATCGGCACACCAACCCTGAGTGTGTCGTAGGCCGCGAAAAAGCAAACCAACCTATCCATACCATGGGCGCGCGCACCTCCTCCAATCCCCCCTCCCCCTCATGCTCCCCCCCCCTGATCCCTCCACTCTTCGTCGCCCCCCTCAGTTTCCTCAGCCTTCCCATCCTCCTCTTCCTCCGCCCTCTTCTCCTGCCCTTACCCCAATCGCATCGATCCAATCCTTTCACCCGTTCTCATCACTTTCTTTTCTTTGTGTTAACCCTCCCTTTCTCCGCCTCTCCCTCTCCGCGCCCGTCTCCTCACAGTCATCCTCTGCATCACCATCACCATCCAGAGTCACACTGGTATTCTTCATTAACATAATATGCACCACCACCACCATCACCAACATTTTTCCAGCGCTTTCATGTCAAACATCACCGTCATCATCATCATCACCCCCACCATCTCAACACGCATCATCCTAGTCATCTTGATCCCATCAACATCACCATCATAGCCCTCATGATCACCATCGTTGTCGCAACCATCCTCAGGGTCAGGGGGCTGAGCGGTCAATCGCTGTCCCTGGGTACGCGGCTGAAGCGGGGACGGGGATCCGCGGTGATGGTCATGATGATGTTGTTTGTAAATCTTGTCGTCGTCCCACCCGAGCCACCCGCACCACCCCGCGATCCACCCGCGATCCGCGACCCACCCGCGACTCACCCCGCGACCCGCCCGCGCCCCCTCTTCCTCCTGTGTTCTTTCCCTCCCTCGTCCTCCTCTTGAGAGCTTCTTGGGCCCCTCTTGGGGCCATCTTGGAATCGTTCGTTGGCCCTTTTTGGGCGTTTCCTAAACACGGTGAGGGCTCTTAAGGGGCTTGAGAAGGCCCCAAGACGGCTCTAGGAAGGCCCCAAGACGGCTCCAAGAGGGCACCAAGATCGGTCATGCGACAGAGCGCTCGCGTGATCGCCCATGGGGCCTCATTGGGAACACTTGGGACCCTCTTGGGGCCGTCCTGGGGCACTCTTGAGCCCCGTGTAAGCCATTTGCGGGTCCGTAGAGAAGGCCCAAGACGGTCCCAAGACGGCTCCAAAGGGCCTCAGGACGGATCCAGGAGGGCTCCAAGAAGGCTCCAATATCGGTCCCGCGAGAGGGCGCTCGCGTGACCGCTCTTGGCGCCTCATTGGGCTCCTGTTGGGGCCGTCCACGGGCCTACTTGAGCCCCACATGCAGCCTCGACGGGGGACGGTGTCGCAGTTGCACGCTGCGAAATGGGGCGAGCGCGGTTCCCGCGCGCCGCTCCAGCCACACGGACCGTCGTCACCGTCCTCTCCCTACTCTTCTATTTTCCTTCTGGCCTATCATCAGTATCCAGGGTTTCCTCGCTGGCTCGGTCCCGCCTCACCTCTCCTCGGCTTTCTCACTTCGCCAGCTAACTTCAGCCTTTTCAAGCTCCCCCCCTACAAATTTAAAAATCAAGCAAAATTTTACTTTGCATTTTCAATTCGTAGGTAATCCAATTTTGTAGTCGTTGAGCTATATGAATGGAGCACCCGCAAGGCACTTCCCGAAGGGTTGCCGCTCCATGATGCACCACCACGCGGGGCATCTCCTCATTGAGCGCCACCGCATTTGAACGCTTGGACGATCAAGGAGCGATCGACCAAGTGACGGGGCGGTTGAGGGGCAAAGTATGGGCAGTTTAGGGGGCAAACTGCGGGCAGGCTACGGGGCAAACTGGATGCAGAAAGTAAAAGTGTTCGGCGGGATCGGAAAAAGTTATGGGTCGCTGGGCGACAGGGGAAGGACGCAACCGTAACTTTAAATTATCTTCAGTTCTATGAGGGTGACGGATGCTGAGGGCCGGTGCCCGCCCCCAACCGAGCCAGCGCTGGCTTGGGACCCCGCCGGCTTGGCATCTGGGCCCGCCCCTTCGCCCCGCCCTCCCGTGATGCCGCCGGCTAGGCGGGGCACTGTTTGGTGCCCCCCAACGCTTGTCCCCTATCGCGCCAGCGCCGGCTTGGTACCCCACCGGCTTGGTATCTGCGAGCCTCCCCCCCTTTCCCCGCCCTCCCCCGATGCCGCCGGCTTGGTGCTCCGTGGCTTGGTCCCCGCCGCCGCCCGCCCCCCTGCCAAGCCAGCGCCGGCTGTTGCCCTGTTGGCTTGGTGCCCCTCCGCCACCCCCATTGCCGAGCCAGGGCCCGGCGTGCGCGCTGCCCTCGCCAGCAGCGGCTCGAGGTCTTCGCGGGGGGCGCTGAGCTCCGTGCGCGGCGCCGCGCCGTCCGGCTTCAGAGAAAGGCGAGCCGCCGCCCGAAAGCGCACTTCCACTGTTGTCCCGGGGGCTCGACTGTTTTCGGCGGTCGCAGAGTCTTCCCCGACTCTGCGGAGCGCCATCCCGGACTGGTATGGGCCTGCAGCCTTCGGGGGCACCGCGCCGTCGTCGCGATCGTGTCGTCGGTGCGCCGCCGTTGATTTTTCCGCATTTTCGCTGCAGTTTGTTTGTTGCTTTTCTCTCCTTACCTCCCTCTCTCTCTCTCTCTCTTTCTGTCGTTTTTTTCGTAGACCTCGTGTGAGATGGGGGGCGGTCAGTGGGAGGGGGAGGACCAGTGGGGTGGATCATGGCGGAGGCCACTGTCTGTCCCCAGATTTCATGGCGCCCGTTTTCATTCTAACGCGTGCTTTGGCCCCGTTTGCGCCGGGCACATGCCTCGGGCCATGATTCTCGCACTCCTCTCTTGAACGCCACCCTCTTAGGTACCCCCGATGCGACACTGGTCATCTCCTTCAACTGGTCAAGTATTGCGTCTCGCGCCTCCAACCCATCGGTGGCGCTGTCGCTCACAGTCTGGAGCATTTTTTTAGTAGGTGTACCAAGTCGTTTAGCGACACAATGGTCCATCAAATGTTGTCACCGTCGAAGCCGAGGCCGTGTATCGGGTATACAAGTAGCAGCCATTTCCACAAAGAACGGAACCGCGTCAGCGGGAGGTATTGGGACGCATGTTTGTTGCAACGGCGCGCGGTGCGGGCCAAATTTGAATCAGCTCGTCTCCGACTCGAAGTGCTGGTCCCGTCGCAAACGAGAGGCCCGAAGTTAGTTGAGGGCCTTTGCGGCTGACGCAGACACGGAAAGGGTGGGCCAGAGCAAAGGGAGGCGACTTTGGGAAAGAAGGACAGCATGACGAAGGTTCGGTAACCCAGCTTGAGCTCCTGCACCTCCTCCCCTTCCTCCCTCTCTTTCCCCCTCCCCTCCTCTCCCCTCCTGCTCTTTCCTCGTCGTTTTGCTCTCTTCACCCCTCCTTCCCTTCTTCCCTCCCTCCTCCTTCGCCTCCCCCCTCCCGTTCCCCCCTCCTCTTCCACTCCCTGTCCTCCCTCCCCTCGTCCATCCGCCGCCTCCTCGCCCCATGCCCCACAGAGATCGCGCCGCCAAGGCCCCAGGACGCAAAGGTTTCTGGAACGACAAGTCCGTTGACCTCGTGCCTCTCCCTTTCCCTTCACCCTTCTCCTGCTCTTCGTCTTCCTCCCCGTCTTCCTCCTCGTACTCCTCCTCTCCTCCTCCTTCTCCTCCTCAACCGTTGCTCAATATGATCATTTCTTCTCGAGTCTTCCCCGACTCCGTGCCGAAGATCTCCCGCCCTTTCCGTGCTTTGTTTTTCGCACGCATGGTCTGAACAGGGCATGTGAGGTCATTGTGTGCAATCTGAACGCTGGCGCATAATTTCAGGATAGGCGCTCTCGCCCCAGCACGTGCTATTTCTCTTGGTCCGGGCTCATCAACGTTGCCTCCCCGCTCCTTTCCTTCAATCGCCTTCTGGTCGTTATGCTTCTCCCACTCCTCCCACTCCTGCTCTTGCTGCTGCTGTTCCTCGTCCTTCTGCTTCTTCCTCTTCTTCTTCATGCTCATCCTCTTGCTCCTCCTCCTCCTCCGACGTGCACTGTCCCCCCTTTCCGCTTGCGCACAACACGATGATGCCCTTTCGGGGTTTCCAGGTCTGGTATGGGACCCGTCTGCGAATAGAGGCAGATTCAGCGCAATCGGAAGTGGGAAGGGTATGAAGTTGGGCATGGCGCGAGCGCACCTAGCTTGTCATCCCCCCTCTTTTTAGCTCCCTTCCCTTGCCCCACTGCCAATTTTCTCATCTCTGCCCTTCCCCCTCCTCCGTTCCCTTCCCTTGGGAGGGCTTTCCTTGCCCAAGCGCCGTTTGTGATTCGACTTGTGGTCCATTATATTCACCCGATTTGCTGGAATTCTTGCACACGGTGTCAGGTAGTGCGATTGGGGGTCTTAGTCTTTCGCGCACTGGACGATATGGGAATGACGAGACGACGCCACTCCTTCAACGTACCCCATGCACATCGCCGCGAGACCACGATTCCACGGAGTCACGACCCCTCGATCACACGACACCCCGACATCCTGATACCACGACGCGATGCCACAACGGCACCGCGGCACCACGACACTATGACAGTGTGACATCGAGACGCATCAATGCAATCAGCGCGTCTCCAGGACACCATGGCACCGAGAATTGTCACGCCGACAGCAACAGCAGTCCGTTCTTTTGTGGAGAGGCAAGCCGGCCATGCGCATGTGTGCTCAATTTCTGATGCGCGTCACGCTCGACACGAAACGCAATTTCCCGGTTGGGTTGGCCCCGCAGCCGATGTGAGATTCGCACGTTCCTTCGTGCGCTGATTCCTTTGTCAATGTGCTGCAAGGCGCGTTGTCGTCATCCTGACGGCGTCGCTAATCGTGCAAGGGGCCGGGTGAAATGAAGGTAGTGGCGGGAGGGAGGCGTTATATTGATTTTCTCAAAATAGGCTTGCCCTATAGGAGTTCAAACTCAAATTCTAATTAATTGGTCCGTTGCCCCCCCCAAATTCCTATGCCCCCCTTCCCCAATTCCTATGGCTATGCCTATGCCTATGCCTATGCCTCCCCCGAACTCCTATGCCTACGCCTATGCCTATGCCTATGCCTATGCCTATTCCTATGCCTATGCCTATGCCTATGCCTATGCCTATGCACCACCTCTCAGCGCTCCTATGCCTATGATTGCTTGCTTGCTTGCTTGCTTGCGTGCTTGCACGCTTGCTTGCTTGCTTGCTTGATTGCTTGCTTGCGCGCTTGTTTGCACGCTTGCTTGCTTGCCGAGTTGCGGATTCCAAGCATGCTCGATTCCTCTGATTCCTTGACTTGAGTCGTCTAATATATTTGGATTCAACGCTGGCTGATATTTTTTGTTGGGCAGCAGCCGGCGAGATGCACTTGTCAATGCGGTGTATCTGAAGAAGGTGGCGGCCAAATCGCAGGGTCTCGTTTTTGGGTTTGCCTTCTGCGAGCGGGGCCAAGTATGTAATTCGAGTACTTCTTGAGAATGGGCGCTCCCACGCTTTTCGACTGGAGAGTCCATTGGACTGCTTTTGAAAGGCGGTGCTCGAGCAGTGAGACACGGCAGTGAAATTTGTTCAGGCAGCCGTCCCAGTTCTCCGATGTCATGGCTTTTCAACACGGGCTCTAGAAGTCGCTACGCTTTCCCGGGGACGGGTTTTCCATGAGTCTTTCTTGTGACGGCCCCGGAGCCCGAAAATGGCCCCAGACGCCAAGAATCGAAACAATTTCTAGACGCCTTGCGTAACCCTACAAGGCTATCTAGATTGACACCCTTGCGAGCTGCATTGATCATGGCAGTGTAGGAGCAAGCAATTGAACAGGGAGGTGCAGTCGTCATACCAAAGCTCGTGATCAGCCTGAGCAGACCCCGGAATCAACGATACATGCCTTCGCAGATCTGTCGATCTGGGAGTCTTTGGCAGCTAACTTGGACCATCTTGGGTCATCTGGGGCCATCTTGGGTGGTGGGTAGGGTGGAGTGGGGGGGTGCAGGACTCAGGAAGGGGGTAGAAGGAGATGTAAATTTCTCCCCGAAGGGGACGGTGGTTGGAAGAACTAACTCGCCAAGCCCCCCACGCCCGAAGGGCTGGTGGGACCCACCTGAATCTTGCAAGATGTTGGAGGGCCAGTGTGGTGCCCGGACCAAAGGCTCTGCCGTCGCTACTCGTGGGCGGGGAACATGTCCACATCCACGGCCTCGCGGTCCAGACTCCTCGGCAGCGACTCCGTGGACACAGGGCGGCTCTGCGCAGACGCTCCGCGCGGAGAAAGCGCCCGCGGGATCGGCTGTCTGCGGGGCTGCGCCTCGGCACCCGGACCGCGAGGGCATGGCTCTGGACGTGCTCGCCGCTCGTGGGCTCCCCCTGGGGCGCACCCATGCGCTGGCGCGCCGCTGGCGCTGCCGGCAGCCGGTGCACCTGGACGGCGCGGGGGCCGACGGGCGCAGCCGCCCCGCGGCCGCCGCTCGCTCGCTGGTCCGCGCGCGCCGCGAGCCGCGTGGCGGACAGGCCCGACAGGAGCGGCGTCGGAGACTCCGAGGCTTCGGGCGGGCCGTGTTTCTCAGTCCAGCGCGCTCGGGCGGCGGACCGCAAGAGGCCCCCAAGGGGGCACCCCGAG
Source organism: Prorocentrum cordatum (assembly GCA_963575745.1). NCBI lineage: Eukaryota > Dinophyceae > Prorocentrales > Prorocentraceae > Prorocentrum > Prorocentrum cordatum. The sequence continues at coordinate 199,177 of CAUYUJ010016569.1, read as the reverse complement.
GGCTCCCAAGCCCAACAGGCCCCCTCGACGGCCCAAGAGGGCCTCAACAGAGGCCTACGAGAGGGACCCGAGGGGGAACGCCAAGGTGCCCCGGGGGCCAGAGTAGCCACCCCAGCCAAGAAGCCTCAAGGGCCCCCCAAGAGACCCGAAGAGGCTCCCAAGAGGCCTCCAAGGCTTTTCCTTCGTCTTGGCGTCCTGGTATGCCGAAGTAGGCAGGCGGATGGGGAGCAGAGGCAGGGAATGGAGAAAGAAGAGGAGGGGAAGGATTGCGAGTGAAGAGATGCGCGATGCTGCGGGTTCAAAACGAGGATCCACCCACACCAGAGGGGTGGGAATAATCACCTTTTCCAGCACGCTTGGATAATCGCCATTGCTGTCCACACTTCCGCCTCGCATAGTCTGCATAGTGGCGGCGATCACAGTCGCACCTGGCTCCCTTTCTCTGACGCCTGCCTCGCGCAAGCAGCAACCGCGCGAAGTTGTATTGTCGCATTCCCGGCACTTGTCCTGCCGCTAAGGACTACGCGCACGGGAGACAACGGTACATCATGAGACATCTGTGCCCATGTATCGCCGAGCTTTCCTTGATGGGGGTAGAGCCATGCTCTTTTCTTGCATGCCTTGCCTGGCTACTTTCGCAGTTCGAGGCGACCCGTGCCGTCTTTTCTGCAGCAGCCCAGCAGCGCCTGGTGCGTTGAATCGCTCGCCGCCTGTCTACTCCTGTCTGCTGCCCGTGTAAGCGCCTTTGGTCTGGCACACACGCACAAGAACTTCATGCTCTGAGCGTGCTCCGCCGCCCACGGCTCCTTCTCCCCCCCCACCGCGCCTCTCCCGCTCCCGTTGACCATACTTTGGCCCCGAAACGTCTTTCGGCTGCCCCGACCACGTCTTGGTTCCAAGTCTGCGCAACTGTCGCCACTTTCGTGGGCTCCTGGGAGGCCCAGCGGAGGTACGTCGCACGCGGACCACTTCGGGACCTCGCCGCGTGGGACGCAGTGCGTGGGACGCACTGCGTCCCACGCGGACCACTTCGGGACTCGCCGCCCCCTGGGGGGCTTGCGATCTGCGCAACGGTCGCCATTTTCGTGGGCTCCTCGGAGGCCCAGCGGAGGTACGTCCCACGCGGACCACCTCGTGACCTCGCCGCCCCCTGGGGGGCTTGCGATCTGCGCAACGGTCGCCATTTTCGTGGGCTCCTGGGAGGCCCAGCGGAGGTACGTCCCACGCGGACCACGTTGGGACCTCGCCGCCTCCGGGGGGGCTTGCGATCTGCGCAATTGTCGCCACTTTCGTGGGCTCCTGGGAGGCCCAGCAGAGGTACGTCCCACGCGGACCACGTTGGGACCTCGCCGCTCCCTGAGGGGCTTGCGATCTGCGCAACTGTCGCCGCGAGGCCCAGCGGAGGCACGTCCCACGCGGACCACCTCGGGACCTCGCCGCCCCCTGGGGGGGCTTGCGATCTGCGCAACTGTCGCCACTTTCGTGGGCTTTTGGGAGGCACAGCGGGGGTGCGTCCCACGCTGACCACCTCGGGACCTCGCCGCCCCCTGGGGGGCTTGCGATTTGCGGAACCGTCGCCACTTTCGTGGTCTCCTGGGAGGCACAGCGGAGGTACGTCCCACATGGGCCACCTTGGGACTTCGCCGCCCCCTGGTGGGCTTGCGATCTGCGCAACTGTCGCCACTGTCGTGGGCTCCTGCGCAATTGTCGCCACTTTCGTGGTCTCCTGGGAGGCCCAGCGGACGTACGTCCCACACGGACCACCTCGGGACCTCGCCGCCCCCTGGGGGGCTTGCGATCTGCGCAATTGTTGCCACTTTCGTAGGCTCCTGGGAGGCAGGCGCCTCCCACGCGGACGGCCTCCGGACCTCGCCGCCCCCTGTGGGGCTTGCGATCTGCGCAACGGTCGCCATTTTCGTGGGCTCCTGGGAGGCCCAGCGGAGGCACGTCCCACGCGGGCCACCTCGGGACCTCGCCGCCCCCTGGTGGGCTTGCGATCTGCGCAACTGTCGCCACTTGCGTGGGCTCCTGGGAGGCCCAGCGGAGGTACGTCGCCGCGGACCACCTCGGGACCTCGCCGCCCCCTGGTGGGCTTGCGATCTGCGCAACTGTCGCCACTGTCGTGGGCTCCTGGGAGGCACAGCGGAGGTGCGTCCCACATGGACCACCTCGTGACCTCGCCGCCCCCTGGGGGGCTTGCGATCTGCGCAACTGTCGCCACTTTCGTGGGCTCCTCGGAGGCCCAGTGGAGGTACGTCCCACGCGGGCCACCTCGGGACCTCGCCGCCCCCTGGGGGGCTTGCGATCTGCGCAATTGTCGCCACTTTCGTGGTCTCCTGGGAGGCCCAGCGGAGGTACGTCCCACGCGGACCACCTCGGGACCTCGCCGCCCCCTGGGGGCTTGCGATCTGCGCAACTGTCGCCACTGTCGTGGGCTCCTGGGAGGCACAGCGGAGGTGCGTCCCACATGGACCACGTTGGGACCTCGCCGCCCCCTGGGGGGCTTGCGATCTGCGCAACTGTCGCCACTTTCGTGGGCTCCTCGGAGGCCCAGTGGAGGTACGTCCCACGCGGACCACCTCGGGACCTCGCCGCCCCCTGGGGGGCTTGCGATCTGCGCAACGGTCGCCATTTTCGTGGGCTCCTGGGAGGCCCAGCGGAGGTACGTCCCACGCGGACCACCTCGGGACCTCGCCGCCCCCTGGGGGGCTTGCGATCTGCGCAAGTGTCGCCACTGTCGTGGGCACCTGGGAGGCACAGCAGAGGTACGTCCCACATGGGCCACCTTGGGACCTCGCCGCCCTCTGGGGTGCTTGCGATCTGCGCAATTGTCGCCATTTTCGTGGGCTCCTGGGAGGCCCAGCGGAGGTGGGTCCCACGCGGATCACCTTGGGACCTCGCCCCCCCCTCTGGTGGGCTTGCGATCTGCGCAACTGTCGCCACTGTCGTGGGCTCCTGGGAGGCCCAGCGGAGGCACGTCCCACGCGGACCGCCTCGGGACCTCGCCGCCCCCTGGGGGGGGCTTGCGATCTGCGCAACTGTCGCCACTTTCGTGGTCTCCTGGGAGGCCCAGTGGAGGTACGTCCCACGCGGGCCACCTCGGGACCTCGCCGCCCCCTGGGGGGCTTGCGATCTGCGCAATTGTCGCCACTTTCGTGGGCTCCTGGGAGGCCCAGCGGAGGTGGGTCCCACGTGGATCATTCGGAGGTACGTCATACGCGTTTCTTTCAACGCCCCTGCGTTTCCATTGTGTATAGTTGCCGTTCCTCTTGCTGCGCTGTTCTGAAATCACTGTTGGGTGCTCTTCTTGCGCACTGCGGGTCCTTCAGAATGCCAGTCAGCATTGAATGGTCCTGAGTATAGTGGTCACATCTATAGAAAGGCTTGGGTACGTCACAGGATTTTTCTTCATATATATATATATGTATATATAAAAAACAAAAGCATTATTATTAGTTTCTTTTGGTGTCTGCTCCTTTTTTATCATTTCCTGGATTTTCTTCTCTTCTCTTCTCTCTTCTTTCCTTTTTTAGATTCTCTCCTCTTCTCTGATTGTCTCTCGTGATCTGTTCTCTTGTCTGCTTTTCTCTTCTGTTTTTTCTCTTCTCCTCTCTTCTTTTCTCTTCCTGCTCATCCGTTCCCTTTTCTTCTCTTTCTTCTGTTATTTTCTTCTCGTCTCCTCTCTGTTCTCTCTTTTTCATGTATTTGCCTCTCTTGTCTTCTCTTTTCTCCAATTCCCCCAGAGGTTGGGGGGTGAGATCGCAGTGGAACGGAGACCCCCAAGCGGGAGATCGTTTCGCTTCGTTCGTGTCGTGCGTGCGGGCGATGCGAAGCTGCGTGGGCGCGCGAGAGGTATAAACCCGCCGTTGCTAGGGCGAAGTCGTGACGAATGATTCTCCCCCTTCCCGCCCGTCTGGCGGTGTCCCGTGGTGTCCCGCGGTGTCCCCTGGTGTCCCGTGGTGTCCCATAGTGTCCGCCGTTGCTAAGGCGAAGTCAAGACAAATGATTCTCTCCCGCCCGCCCGTCCGTCCGTCCGTCCGTCTGGCCGTGGCTCGCGGTGTCCCGCGGTGTCCCGTGGTGTCCCGTGGTGTCCCATGGTGTCGCGTTGACTGACATCGATAGTGGGATTGATAGTGAGATCGATACTGATATCGATAGTGAGATCGATAGTGAGATCGATGTGGTGCCCCGAGGTGTCCCGTGGTGTCCCGTGGTGTCCCAAAAGTGAGATCGATGGTGATATCGATAGTGAGATCGACAGGTGTCCCGTGGTGTCCCGTGGTGTCCCAAATATTGAGACCGATAGTGAGATCGATACTGAGATCGACAGGTGTCCCGTGGTGTCCCGTGGTGTTCCGTGGTGTCTCGCTGAGTAAGATCGATCGTGAGATCGGTACTGAGATCGATGCTGAGATCGATGGTGTGCCCCGAGGTGTCCCGTGGTGTCCCGTGGTGTCCTATAGTGTCCCGTTGAGTGATATCGATACTGAGATTGATAGTGAAGCCGATCGTGAAATAGAAGGGTGTCCTGCGGTGTCCCGTGGTGTCCCTTGGTTGCCCGTGGTGTCCTTTGGTGTCCCGTTGAGTGAGGTCGGTACTGAGATCGATCGTGCGCTCGACAAGTGTCCCGTGGTGTCCCATGGTGTTCCGTGGTGTCCCGTGATGTCCCGTGGTGTCCCGTGGTGTTCCGTTGCGTGACATCGATAGTGAGATCGATTGAGTCAGATGTTGGTTCCCCCCTCTCCCCCCAGACGACCTTCTTATCCCCCGAAGGGTGGTCGTATTTTTTTTTTTGCCCAACCATCCTGTGGTGTTGGGCCCTCGTTTTGAAAAGACCGCGGCCCTCGTCTCCTCTTTCCTCCTCTCCCTCCTCCTCCCTCCCCCTCCTCCCATCCCTTGCCTCTGCCCTCCGTATGTCCTCATGATCGTCGTCATCATCATCATCAGCATCAGCATCAGCATCAGCAGCAGCAGCAGCAGCAGCATCATCATCATCATCATCATCATCATCATCATCATCATCATCATGATCATCATCATCATCATCATCATCACCATCATCACCATCATCATCATCATCACTATCATCACCATCATCATCATCATCATCATCATCATCACTATCATCATCATTACCACCATCATCATCATCATCAGCATCATCATCATCATCATCATCACCATCATCATCATCATCATCATCATCATCACCACTGTCATCGTCATCGTCATCGTGATCGCCGGCATCATCACCATCATCATCACACCCAGTGCAGCCCTTCGTGGCCTTATAGGGAGCTCCTCCGAAGGTCCCAGTGGCGCAGTTTGCATGCGTCTCCCCCACCCAGTACACCGTTTCGTGGCCCCATAGGGAGCTCCGCCGAAGGTCCCCGTGGCGCAGTTCGCATGCGCCTCCCCCGCCCAGTACAGCGTTTCGTGGCCCCATAGGGAGCTCCACCGATAGGGAGCTCCACCGGCTGCCCAAGTGGCGCAGTTCGCATGCGCCCCCCCCATTCAGTACAGCGTTTCGTGGCCCCAGAGTGAACTCCACCGAAGGTCCCAGTTGCGCAGTTCGCATGCGTCTCCCCCGCCCAGTACAGCATGTCGTGTCCCCATAGGGAGCTCCACCGAAGGTGCCAGTGGCGCAGTTCGCATGCGTCTCCCCCACTCAGTACAGCGTTTCGTGGCCCCATGGGTAGTTCCACCGATGGTCCCAGTGGCGCAGTTCGCATGCGTCTCCCCCATTCAGTACAGCGTTTCGTGGCCCCATGGGGAGCTCCACCGAAGGTGCCAGTTGCGCAGTCCGCATGCGTCTCCCCCTCCCAGTACAGCGTTTCGTGGCCCCATAGGGAGCTCCGCCGAAGGTCCCGGTGGCGCAGTTCGCATGCGTCTCCCCCGCCCAGTACAGCGTTTCGTGGCCCCATAGTGAACTCCACCGAAGGTCCCAGTGGCGCAGCTCGCATGCGTCTCCCCCACCCAGTACAACGTTTCGTGGCCCCAGAGGGAGCTCCACCGAAGGTCACAGGGCGCACTTTGCATGTGTCTCCCCAACCCAGTACAGCGCCTCGTGGCCCCGAAGAGAGCTCCACCGAAGGTCCCAGTGGCGCAGTTCGCATGCGCCTCCCTCACCCAGTACAACGTTTCGTGGCCCCAGAGGGAGCTCCACTGAAGGTCCCAGTGGCGCAGTTCGCATGTGTCTCTCCCACACAGTACACCCTTTCGTGGCCCCACAGGGAGCTCCACCGGAGGCCCCAGTGGCGCAGATCGCATGCGTCCACTCCGCCCAGTACAGCGTTTCGTGGTCCCAAAGGGAGCTCCACCGAAGGTCCCAGTGGCGCAGTTCGCATGCGTGTCCCCCCCCCCCCAGTACACCGTTTCGTGGCCCCACAGGGAGCTCCACGGAAGACGATATCCACACTTGCGGTACTCACAACTGTATGTGGTTGTTTTTTTCGCCAGGCTATTTCTTGGGGGATTTAATGTCCTTTTCTTCTCGTCCTTTCTCTTTCGCTTATTGTCTCTTATCTTCTCTTTTCATCCCCTGTCTTTCGAATCTTATTATCTCCTCTTGTCTTCTGTTTTCTTCCCGTTTCTATGTTTGTATTTGACAATTATTGGATTGCAGCCGCAGGACACGAACATAAAACCGATAAGCCGATAAACCGATCAACCGATAAACTATTTCGGTTGATCGGTTTATCGGCAGATCGACCGATAAACCGATCTGATTATATCGGTTTATCGGTCGATCTGCCGATAAACCGATCAACCACTAAACCGACTCATCGCATGCGTGCCCGAATCTCAGCACAGCTTGGCTTTATCAGTTTATCGGTTTATCGGTATATCGGATGTTTCAGTTTATCGGTTGATCGGTTGATCGGTTTATCGGCCCGGCGTTGTCGTGGTTGTCCAATGGGTAATCCTTCGAAATTCTCTCTCCTCTTCCTCCTAGTCCTCCCCTTCCTCTTCCTCCTAGTCCTCCTCCGCCTCCGCCTCCTCCTCCTCCTCCTCCTCCTCCTCCCTCCTCCTCCTCCCTCCTCCGTTCCGATCCTCCCTCCCTCCCTCCCTCTCCTCCCTCCCTCCCTCACTGGCCCCGACGCCCATGGTTCTCCTAGTCCTCCCTCCCCCTCTTCCTCCTAGTCTCCTCCGCCTCCCCTTCCTCTTCCTCCTAGTCCTCCTCCGCCTCCGCCTCCTCCTCCTCCTCCTCCTCCTCCTCCCTCCTCCTCCTCCTCCTCCTTCCTCCCTCCCTCCGTTCCGATCCTCCCTCCCTCCCTCACTGGCCCCGACGCCCATGGTTCTGCGCGCACAGGGCCGCGGCCCCCGTGAGCCCTTTCCCGGCGTTCCAGCTGACCACCATTCCTGGGGAGCTCGTCCTCCCTCCCTCTTCCCCTCCTGCCCACACTCTCACATCCGTCCCCCATTCCCCTCCCTTGTTCCCCTTCCCTCCCTTCTTCGGATTGGGGAATTTCGAATTTCCTGTCTCCTCCTCTCCCAGGCCCAGTGCCCAGGCCCACCCAGAAAGAAAAACTGGAAAAGGGGGGAGGGCGGGAAGGAGAGATGGAGGGAGGGAGGGTTGGATTCGATTCGGGAAGGGGCAGTTGAGAAAAGAGGGGATTGAGGGGTGGAGGGAATAGGGATGGGGGAGGGGGATTGGAGTTGGGAAGGAGGGATGGAGGGAGGAGTGGCGGGGGGAGGGCGGGGTTTGTGGGAAGCAAAATCTGGCGGGGCATTTCGGGCTAGGACGTTTTCGGTTTCTACAGCGCTTTGGCGGGGGTGCCTCCAGCTCCCCCTTTCTCTCCTTCTCTGGGCTTTGGGGGGGTCGCATTTCCCCTCTCCTCCTCCCCCATCCTCCTTCTCCTTCCCCTCTCGGTCTTAGCCGTATCAGGTTATCACTGTGGCGCGAGCTGCGGCGAAAGCTGCTGGCGTCGCGTGTCCTATTGCGGACCCGGGCGCAACTCTCAGTCGTGCGCGGCGGCCCGTATGATAAACCACCCGGGTCTTTAAACCAACGGGGCGTCATCGTCTGCTCTTTGTGCGACCGGCGAGTCGGGAAGCCATGCTGGGCCACCCATGTGAGGGATTGTGTCAGCGCTTCCTCTGCGCTCGCGGTTGAGCCGCAGTGGTTGGCCTTGATCCCAACCGTGCGCCAGTTCAGTTTGTTGCTCGAGGACTGCCTGTTGCCCTTCGCGCCGATATGAAGATAGCAGGGGATAAACTGAAACAGTGCTACCTCCGGATGGGGCAAGCCTTCGTGCCTGACCCCCGCATCAGCGGGGCTTGCTACGCTTGCGGTTGGAGCTCCTTCAAAGGTGCGTGGGTGGGGCCCGAGGGTTGCAGCGTCGGCGCGCTGTTCCTCTGCGCCGCGTTCATCGACTCGCTGTTCGAGACGAAGGCTTTGACGGACGCGGCGCAATTCATGACCAACGTGGGCATGGATTCTAGCAAGCGCTTGCCACATTCCCGTTACCTGGCCCAAGGTGGGAGTGCGTTCGTGCAGTGGGGTGAGAATTACTGCCATTCCAAGCGGCCGGCGCCCGGTGAGCCGCGCGTTGTCCACGTGCCGCCGGCCGTGACTTCTTCCAGACACTGGTGGGCGCACTCCGCGTGTACGACGCAGTGTACGACCTGCTCTAGCCGCGGGTGTGCGTCGTGCGAACATTGCTGCTTGCGCAAATTGCGATTCGTGTTCAAGTTCGCAGTGGCTGCGCTGTACCAGTCTGACAGAACGCCTGTGAGTTCCCAGGTGCGCTTTGTGCTCGGGCACAGGTCGTTCCGAATCCTCGGCGGCCCCATCATAGTTTTCTCGCCGTCGGAAGAGTTCGGCATCTGGGCGCCGCCGCGCGTGGACGGCGACAAGTGGCCTTGGATAAGCTTTATTGTGTTCGGCGACTAAGCGGCGACTCGGCTCCGACCCCTGCCGCTTGGCGGGGGTTGCGCGCAGCCGTGCCCGCGGGTTCGGGCGCGGTCCGGCGGCGGGGGCAGCCAGCGCGGCGACGGGGGCGTCCTGGGCGGCGAGAGCTGCCTCGCGCGAGCGGTCCGGCGGCGGGAGCCGCCCCCGCCCGTCGCTCGTGCGAGCGGCCGGGGCATTTTTAAGAGGCGGTTTGCGCGGTGAGAGCTGCGCCGTCTCGCTGGCGCGCGCGGGCGCTGTTGAGCGGCGAGAGCTGCGAGCGCGGCGACGGGGGGGGACCTGGGCGGCGAGAGCTGCCTTTGATTCTCGCTCAGCGTCGCGAGCTGCCCGCGCCGTGGAGCGCGTGGTGAGAGCTGCCCCCGACCGTCTGGCATTGGACTGGTGGCGATTGGCTCCGTCTGCTTTCTCCTCCTCCTCCTCCTCCCCCTCCTCCTCTTCCTGTTCCCCCATGTTCATCCCCCGTCCCCTTCATCTTCCCCCATGTCCTCTTCTTCCTTCCCCCCTTCCCTCCTCCTCCCTCCTCCGGGGGCCCAGGGGATTGGGCGAAGGACCTGGGGGCGCGCCCGCTCCGTGCCCAGAGGCGCGAGGGCCAAATCTGGTTGGGCATTTCGTCGCCCGCATGCGGTGCGAAAACCAGGGCATGGCGGCGGGCATTTTGTGTGGTAGCCAGGCTGCGTGGGTCCCCCACCCCGGGCCCGCGTCTCATCTCTCCCCTCCCCTCCCTCTTTCGGATTGGGGAATTTCGAATTTCCCGTCTCCTCCTCTCCCAGGCCCAGTGCCCAGGCCCATCCAGAAAGAAAAACTGGGAAGGGGGGGAGGGCGGGAAGGAGAGATGGAGGGAGGGAGGGTTGGATTCGATTCGGGAAGGGGCAGTTGAGAAAAGAGGGGATGGAGGGGTGGAGGGAATAGGGATGGGGGAGGGGGATTGGAGTTGGGAAGGAGGGATGGAGGGAGGAGTGGCGGGGGGAGGGCGGGGTTTGTGGGAAGCAAAATCTGGCGGGGCATTTCGGGCTAGGACGTTTTCGGTTTCTACAGCGCTTTGGCGGGGGTGCCTCCAGCTCCCCCTTCCTCTCCTTCTCTGGGCTTCGGGGGGGTCGCATTTCCCCTCTCCTCCTCCCCCGTCCTCCTTCTCCTTCCCCCCTCGGTCTTAGCTGTATCAGGTTATCGCTGTGGCGCGAGCTGCGGCGAAAGCTGCTGGCGTCGCGTGTCCTATTGCGGATCCTGGCGCAACTCTCAGCCATGCGCGGCGGCCCGTATGATAAACCACCCGGGCCTTTAAACCAACGGGGCGTCATCGTCTGCTCTTTGTGCGACCGGCGAGTCGGGAAGCCAAGGTTGGCCGCCCATGTGAGGGATTGTGTCAGCGTTTCCTCTGCGCTCGCGGTTGAGCCGCAGTGGTTGGGCCTTGATCCCAACCGTGCGCCAGTTATGAAGATAGCGGGGGATAAACTGAAACAGTACAACCTCCGGATGGGGCAAGCCTTCGTGCCCGACCCCCGCATCAGCGGGGCTTGCTACGCTTGCGGTTGGAGCTCCTTCAAAGGTGCGTGGGCGGGGCCCGAGGGTTGCAGCGTCGGCGCGCTGTTCCTTTGCGCCGCGTTCATCGACTCGCTGTTCGAGACGAAGGTTTTGACGGGCGCGGCGCAATTCATGACCGACATGGGCGTGGATTCTAGCAAGCGCTTGCCACATTCCCGTTATCTGGCCCAAGGTGGGAGTGCGTTCTTTGCGCTTTAGGGGTTTCGCATTTCCCCTCTCCTCTTCCCCTTTCCTCCTTCTTCCTCCCCTCTCGCGGAGTCTTGTCGGGGCTGTGCTCCTCGTGGAGTCTTGTCGAGGCTCTGCTCCTGGAGCCGATCGCCGTCCGTCCTTTCGTGCAATGTGATCCAGACCGACGCAAAATGGCGCGCCAGATTTTGCTCCCCACCGAAATTTGCCCCGCCAGATTCTGCCTCCCGCGCGGCTGCCGCCATCGCCATCATTATCATCAGCATGACCTTCCTCTTCCTCATCTTGAGACATCCTCGCAACGCTGACCTCTGATATGCCCTGCCCCAAATTGTGCTGGCCATTTCCGCCCACGCAAAAACTCGCCTCGTTCACCTGGGGGGGATGTGCCCAGCCTTGAAATAGTCTGACCCCCGATCTGCCCCGGGATGCGATGTTCAGACAACTTTCGCCCGGGGCGCCCTCGCACTTCTGACTTCGGAGGTGCCCTACCCCATGGCGGTCCGACCACTTTCGCCTGCGACATCCTCGCAACAGCGGCTTCCGAGACGCCTATAGCTGACCTCTTCAGGCCACTTTCGTCTGAGACAACGACCTCGCATATGCCCTGCCCCAAGTTGGTTCGGCCACTGTCGCCTGAGACCCTCGCAGGCCCTGCACTACCCGCGCAAGGCATCGCGCGCGGCGGGAGATGCTCGGACCCCTGCGGGACTCCGTCCGCACCAGAGACTCAGGCTGATCAAGCCGAGCCGCCCCAAAGCGGGGCGCGCCGTCCACGCCAGAGCCAAACGCAAAACTCACGCCGTCGCCGTCGCCGTCGTCGTCGTGGCGGGGGACTGACAACCAGCCGATAACCCGATAAACCGATAAACCGATATGCGGCACAGTGATCGCCTCCGCAGGTTCCCCCCCGGCGGTCTCAGACCAGCCAGTCAACCGATGAACCGATCAACCGATAAACCGATAAACCGACGAAGAGAGGGGGGCGCGCCAGCAATCGCCTCTATGTTCGCATACGAAGATTACCGGTTTTTCGGTTGAGCGACCGATCCACCGATAAACCGATCAAATTATATCGGTTTTTCGGTTGATCGGCTTGCAAACCGTTTAACCGATTAGTTTTATCGGTTGGTCGGTTTATCGGTCGGATGGATGTCCGGAAGCCGTTGCCGCTGCACTCAATTATTGTATTTTCTCTTCTCTTCTTGATCTCTCCTATATTTCATTCTCTTCTCTTCTTTTCCCTTCTCTTCTCTTCTCTTTTCGTCTCTTAGTTTCTTCATTATCTCCTCTTGTTTTCTCTTCTCTCCGTTCTTGTCCTCTCTTAGTGTGTCTGATATTGGTTCCTCTCTTTTCTTCCCTTCTTTTCTCTTGTCTTTCTGTGCCTGTTTTCTTCTCGTAGCGTCTCTCTTCTCTCTTCTCTTCCTGTTTTCTTCTCCTCTCGTCTCTTGTCCCTTCTCTTCACTTGTCTTCTCATCTCTTCACTTGTCTTCTCTCCCCGTCTTCTCATACGTCATGGTAGTTTCTATTCTCGGCTCTCTTCTCTTCCCTTTTCTTCTCTGCTCTTCTCTTCTCTTCTCTTCTCTCCTCTTCTCTTCTCTTCTCTTCTCTTCTCTTCCCTTGTCTTCTCTTCTCGTCTCTTCCCTTCTTCTCTTCCCTTCTCTTCTCTTCTCGTCTCTTCTCTTCTCTTCTCTGCTCTTCTCTTCTCTTCTCTTCTCTTCTCTTCTCTTCTCTTCTCTTCTCTTGTCTTCTCTCCTCCTTCTTTTCTCTTTTTGTATAAGATATGTTCTTCTCTTCTCTTATCTTCTCTTCTCTTCTCTTCTCTTCTCTTCTCTTCTCTCCTCTCCTCTCCTCTCCTCTTCTCTTCTCTTCTCTTCTCTTCTCTTCTCTTCTCTTCTCTTCTCTTCTCTTTCTCTTCTCTTCTCTTCTCTTCCTTCTCTCTTCTCTCTCTTCTCTTCTCTTCTCTTCTCTTCTCTTCTCTTTCTCTTCTCTACTCTCTCTCTTTCTCTTCTCTTCTCTTCTCTTCTCTTCTCTTCTCTTCTCTTCTCTTCTCTTCTCTTCTCTTCTCTTCTCTTCTCTTCTCTTCTCTCTCTCTTCTCTTCTCTTCTCTTCTCTTCTCTTCTCGTCCTCTTCTCTCTCTTCTCTTCTCTTCTCTCTCTTCCTCTTCCTCTTCCTCTCTGCTTCTCTACTCTCGTCTCGTCTCTCGTCTCGTCTCTTCTCTTCTCTTCTCTTCTCTTCTCTTCTCTTCTCTTCTCTTCTCTTCTCTTGTCTCTTCTCTTCTCTTCTCTTCTCTCTTCTCTTCTTCTCATCCTTCCTCTCTTCTCTTCTCTTCTCTTCTCTTCTCGTCTCGTCTCTTTCTTCTCTTCTCTTCTCTTCTCTTCTCTTCTCTTCTCCTTCTTCGCTTCTCTTCTCTTCTCTCTTCTCTTCTCTCTCTCTCTTCTCTTCTCTTCTCTTCTCTTCTCTCTTCTCTTCTCTCTCTCTTCTCTTCTCTTCTCTTCTCTTCTCTTCTCTTCTCTTCTCTTCTCTTCTCTTCTCTCTTCTCTTCTCTTCTCTCCTCTTCTCTTCTGCTTGGGTTATTGCGTGCTTGGGACATTCAGTTTAATGTCAAGATTTCTCTCTCCACATTTATTCGAATGGGTTGCCACTTATGTATATTGGGCTTCAAGGGACTCAATGAAAGTTCTCTTCACTTCACTTCTTGATTTTCTCAAGTTAAGCAAGGTATTCGAGTTACTCAAGTTACTCGAGTTACTCAAGTCACGAAGATATGTGATCAATTTAGGCATAATCAATTACCTTGCTTTTCGTTTCCCATTGCTCCCACCTTTATTCTAAACGAGAGGGTTCTGGTGGTGGGTTTCATTCAGTATCATGGGTTCAATTTAAGATGGGTTTCAATCATTCACGATTTCTTTCAGTATCTTGGGTTTCCAATCATGGTTTCTTTCAGTATTGGACAGACAGTTTGCATTCATGATTTCGTTCAGTATCATGGGTTTCAATCCTGGGTTGGGATTCATCTTTGTTCTGCCCCTTCCTCTCCCGCCTCTTCCCCGCTTCACTCTTTCTCTACCGTACGCATTTGGCGTATTGGTGGCTTCTCAGGTTTGTGTTTTGGGAGAACCGACCTTTCAAGGCGCGTCATCATCATCATCATCTTCTCTTCTCTCCTCTCCTCTTCTCTTCTCTTCTCTTCTC
>CAUYUJ010016569.1:152843-180343 GCA_963575745.1 Prorocentrum cordatum | reverse complement strand
GTTCCACAGTGACGGAATCTCGCTCCCGAAGCGTGCCGTCATGGACGCTTTGTGGAGCCACCGTCGCACATCTAGGCCCTCCCGACGGCCAAGTTACTCCCCTACGTAAGGCTGGATGATATCAACGACGGCGACGATGACCAAGACGATGACGATGACGATGATGATGACGATGATGATGATTCTGATGATGATGATTATGATGATGCTGATGATGATGATGGTGCTTATGATGATGTTGATGATGTTGGTGATGATGCTGATGATACTGATGATGCTGCTGTTGATGATGATGATGGTGATGATGCTGATGCTGATGCTGATGATGGTGGTGGTGGTGACGATGATGACGGTGATGGTGTTGTTGGTGGGGGTGGTGATGATGATGGTGGTGGTGGTGGTGGTGATGGTGGTGATGATGATGCTGATGATGATGATGATGTTGCTGATGCTGATGCTGATGCTGATGATGATGATGATGATGATGATGATGATGATGATGATGGTGGTGGTGGTGGTGGTGGTGGTGAGATGATGGAGCAGGAGGAGAAGGAGCAGGAGAAGGAGGAGGAGGAGGAGGAGCAGGAGGAGAAGGAGGAGGAGGAGGAGCGGAAGTTCCTCCCAGTCTCTTCTTAGGTCGTTGGGCCGATGCGCAGAGTTCCCTAAACAGCGCTTGCCTCTATCCTGTCTCAGAAGGAATTGGTTCTGCTTGCTGCGATTTCCTGGTCGCTGCCCCCACGGTCCCCGGGTTCCAGGTCCCGCGTGCTCTGGTTGTTTCGCTTCTATTGGCTTGCGCTGATGTGTTCCCTGGCCGGTCCCGCTGGCCCGAGTTGTGTCCATCTCCAGGCCACCGCCCGTAGGTCAGCCACGCGCAGAGGGGGGTGGGGGGAGGGGGGAGGGCTTCTTAGAAGCATCCCTGCTTCTTAGCATCCCTGCTTCTTAGAAGGCGAGGGCCTTCTCTATAGGCGTAAGGCCGGCGCCTTCTAAGAAGCACCCTCCTTCTAAGAAGCCCTCCCCCCCCCCCCCCCCCCCACCCCCTTGTGCGCGCCGCCAAGTAGGGTTCCCAGTCTCGCTTGTACTGGCCGTTGCGATCTCGCGGGCGACGCCCATGTTGTCCCTGGGCCCCTCTGGCCCTTGTGGGTGCCCTGCGGCCTGCGGCGTGCCTCTCGTGGTGCCCTCTGGTCGCTGCCTCTCGTGGTGCCCCCTGTTTTTTGCGATAGGGCCCGCCCGCCCGACCCGCCCGTCAGGGTCCGCCCGCCCGACCTGCGCTTCGGAGTAGGGCCTCTCGCGTGCTCGAGATGCTGCCCACCCGCTTGGATGCGCCCGGTCCGTCCGTTAGGGCCAGCCCACCCGTCGGGGCCCTCTCGTCTTCGTCTCCTTTCTCTCCTCTTCGTCTCACCACCCACCAAGCCACCCCAACCCAGCCTGAATGCCCTCCATTCCTATTTGTGTGTGTGTGTGTCGGGAAACATTGGAAAAACACGTGTGGATCCCGTACCCCCCCAACCGAAATTCTGGTCTTTGGATTAGGTTGGGGTGGTGTGGTAGGTAGTCACCCCCCTTCTGCTAGGTATCCTTCGTCCTCCAGCCTCCTCCCTTCTCTTTGCTCCCCGCGCTTCTCGTTTCCTTCTCCCCGCCCTGTCCTCGTTCCTGTCCCCTCCTCCTCCTGCTGTAGGGGCCGCGCCAGCTACACGTGGCAGGCAAGGAAGGTATATCCCCAAAGGGGAAAAAGCACACAGACACAATTAATCGTCGATTCCCAAGAAAATATTGGAAAATATGGGGAGTGGGGGGGGAAGACAAAAACCCAGAAAGTATAGGAAGATATTGGGAATCCTTTTATTTGTGTGTATTTATTTGTGTGTCCCAGGGCCCCTTCAATCTATCCCCAAAGGGGATACGATCGAAGACGAAGGGGGCGGGTATCAAGAGCCCAGGGTGTGCACGGTGAGCGACGCGCGAGCAGCGAAGGGCGACCAGTTTCTGACGGTTCGTTTTTTTGGTTGCTTTCTCTTGTTGGCCTGTCCTTCTCATCATCCCTCGTCCTCTCTCCCCCTCTTCCTCTCTCCGCTCACCGATTCCACAAGCGCTCCATATGACTTCTCCTTGCCTCCCTCCCCTGATGATGGCCGATGGTGCCGGGATGCCGCTTCCCCCGCGTGCCGTGTTTTCACTGGTGGTGTTCCGTGGTATTGTATGTCGTGTGTTACACGTATTATTTCGTTCGGAATGTCCTCGGTCATTCAGCAGGGGTACTCTCGCTGCAGCAACGGCCGCATGTCAGGATCGGCGCTTTGCTCCCGTCGTTCAGAACGGCGCTCCGCATTTCTGGATTCGGTTCGTTCTCGTCGTCGCCATTCCCCTCCTTTCCCTGCCTCAGCTTTCCGCTGATTTTTCTGCTCCTGCTCCTGCTGCTCCTCTTCTTCCTTTCTTTTCTCCTCCTCCGCGTCCTCCCGCTCATCCTCCCGCTCGATCGCCTCCTCCCATGTAAAACCCCCCCCCTGTGTGTTGGCGCACCTCGCGGTGGCGTCACGATGGGGACCGAGGCCTCTACAAGTGTCTGCCTTCGGGGAAGGCTCCGAGAGCTCTCAGAAGGCCGGGGGGACTTCCGAACCTTCCGAGAAGGCCTCCTCCTTCTCCACCTGCTCCTCCTCCTCCTCCTCCTCCACCTCCTCCTCCTCCTCCTCCGAACCTTCCGAGAGGGCCTTCTCCTTCTCGCTTCCCCTCCCTCGCTCGCCGCCGACCTCCGCTAGAAGGCGCCTGCCCCGCATTGCCGGCCACGTGTCTTGAAGCGCGTCGACGAGTGACGTGAGGGACCCGGGAGCGGAAAAGAGGGGGGTGATGACTAGGGGGGGGTGGATACCATGGCGGGGGCCATGATATTTCCCCAGATCTCATGGCGCCTCTTCTTATTTCATTACGTCCCTGGCCCCCCCGCTGGGCCGCGCTCATGCCGCCGGTCATGATTTGCACCCCCCCCTCTTGGACACCCCCCTCTTGGCCGCTCCCGGAGGGAGAGGGGGCCGACGAGGCACTTTGCTCGGGCGGGCCCAGGACCGGGATCTTTATTGCCTCGCTCCGAGAGAGCGCGTTCCGGAGAGCGCCCCGGGAGCGGCCGCGGCGCCCGAGGCGTCCGCTGGATCTCAGGCCCATCCTCCTCCTGCTCCTTCTCCTCCTCCTTCTCCTCCTCCTCCTCCTCATTCTCCTCCTTCTCCTCCTCCTCCTCCTCCTCCTCCTCCTCCTCCTCCTCCTCCTCCTCCTCCTCCTCCTCCTCCTCCCCCCGGCGCTCCCCCAGACATCGGGCGATCGAGATCAAGGTTTTTCGCTGCTTTCGGCCTCTCGGGGCCCTCGCCGGGCCTCGGGACCGTCAAACAAAACGACGCGGGAGGAAGCATCGGTCCCGGGGAAGCAGTCGAGAGGGCGGGGACCCGTGTCTCGAACACATCGGGACGGCAGATGTCTGGTACCCGAGATGTCCTGGTCCGATTTCGTCCCGGTCTTGGATTCGTCTTAACCATCCAGCTGCCTGCGGCGAACCCCGCCACCGTGCCTGAGCAACAGCGCAGCAGGAAGAAGACTGAGTGTGGGGGAAGAGCGCAATGCCGACGACTGCTCTGAACTGGGAAGGGCGTGACGTCGACCTCGTCTTCGTCCTCGCGGTATGAAGGAAGAAACGGAGGAGGGGGAGGAGGAGGAGGATGAGGAGAAGGACATGGAAAATATGAACACGATGAGCAGAATGACTCAGGGGCCCCTTTCTGGGGGCCTCCCGGATGCTTCCTGTGAGCCTCTTGAGGGCCTTTTGGGGGCCTGGTTGGCTGGTCAGGTCATGGTCAGGTGGGCTGCAGCGCGCAGCACAGAATCTGTTGGTATTCGCGATTGGATCGCACAACACAGGGCCCGAACATGGAACGCAGCAGGTAACTTGTTATCAACCGACATGCACAAATGGTCATGTAGAGTATTCTTGTGGACCCCCTGGTGGGAGTATTCAAGAGCTCGGGAGACCGCACCGGCCAGCCAGCGAGAGGCCGGAGCGACGGCCTCGTTGAAGTTTGTGGCGAGGGCTCGGCAAGCCACATCGGACACTGCGGAACTCTGGAGTGACATGGAGCCCTCCTTCACCTTGCACTGCGCGTTCGGAGGCCATCCCCGTTTGGTGAGAGCCCCAGCGTGCCGCAACAAATTGTGGATCTTTTTTCTGGCGGCACTGGGCTATTTTCTTGCTGCAGCCTGTAAGCGCCACGTGCAGGCTGTTTGCAAGCCCCCGAAGTGGGGAAAGTCACGGTGGTTGGAAGCCCACGGGGGAAAAACAAATCCTTCACCTTGCACTGAGCACTGGCAGCATTCCTGTCTTTCTACTGTACTGCTGCCGCGTGGCTTCTGGCGGGCGCGCCTGTCTGCTATGGCAGCTTGCCGCCCTCCCCGTCACTGGGGCCAGCCTTCGCTGACCCCAAAGAGGGGGAGGCTCCTGACTATTGACGGACTGACTAACTTGGGGGCCTCCTGGGGCCCCTCGGGGGCTTCTTGGGGCCTCCTGGGCTGTCTTAGAGAGCTCTTGGCTCGTCTGGCGTTTCTTCGGATGCCGTCTTGGGGGCCTGTCTTGGCCGTATTGGTGCCTTCTTGGAGCGCTTTAGGCCCCCTTGGGGCCACTTGGGAGCCTCTTGGGCGATCTTGGGGTCCTCTTGGGGCGATTTGGGGCCCTCTTGGGTGCCTCGCGGACCGTCTTGAAGCTATCTTGGAGGTATTTGGGCCCGCCTTGGGCGATCGGAGGCCCAAACAGGAGAGATTTTCAAAACCTGGCAAACCGAATGAAAATCTACGAGTCTCAGGCTCTCCTGGAGAGCCTCTTGGAGCCCTTTTGGGCCGTCTTGGGGGCCTCTTGGTTGTCTTGGAAGCCGTCTTAGAGTCCATTTTGACCATCTGGAGGCCGAAACGAGCGCCGGGAAACGATTTCAGGGGCGGCGGTCTACGGGTGCGCGTGCGAACTGGGGAGGGGGTCGGCCCTGGAAAATATAAAAACACACTCCTAAAGGGACTACAGGAGCATTAGAACACGCCCATTCCGTGTAGGCACGGTGGCGGATTCGTGGAGCGCTGTTGGGTGGCATGGGGGCAGTAGGATCCCGAGCGCTGTAGGAAGACACGGCTTGGGGTCGTTGTGATCCCGAGCAAGGTAGGATGGCATGGGGCAGCGGCCACATGACCACATGGGTCAGCATAAGCGCTGCTCATTCGGGGCAGCCCAAACCGCAGGGATAGCAAGATCCGGTGTCCTGCTTTCCCCTCCCTGCCGTAGGATGGATCTCCTGGGAGGCTAAATTCAGCATCTGCGCTGGAATGTCCGTGGTCGAGAAAAACTTGCCTGACCTGGCAGAATTCCGCACAACTCCGCTTCATCCCGCCTCCTCTGGCTCAATCCTTGGCTGAATTTGGGCTACTCCGGGCCAGTGGTCCCTGCATCCGAAGGAATAGCCTTTTTAGTTACACGCCTCCCAGAAGCTGCCTCCTAAACTTCCCAGAAGTTGTCTCCTGAATTTTTCCCTCCCAGAGATTGCCTCCCAAACTGTAGACGCTTCGCGTAACACCAGCCCATCTAGAAACGATGCCCAGAGGAATTGCCTCGATCAGGGAAGTGGGCAGCACACAGAGGAAGGGTCCCCCAGTGGAGGCCTCTTTGAGCGTCTTGGAGGCCTCTTAGAGCGTCTTGGGTGCCTCGGAGAGCTCCTTGGGGTCTGTTGGGGGTCTCGTGGGAGCCTCTTGGAGGGATCTTGGGCGCCTGTTGGGGCCTCCTGGGGACTCCTGGGCGCCTCTTGGGGCCCTCTTGGGACGCTCTCGGGAGCCTTGGGAGCGCTCTTGGAGCCCTCTTGGGCCATCTTGGAGCCATCTTGAAGCCTCGGATGGCCATCGGAAGCGAAAAGGCGAGAAAGCCAAAAACATTGAATTTCCAAGGGTTTTGGAATGATTTTGGCCTCTTCGGGGCCTCCTGGGGTAGCTCTCTGGCCACTTGGAGCCGTCTTGGAGCGGTCTTGGGGCCTCTTGGAGCATCGTGGTAGCCATCTTGAGGCATCTTGGGATACCTTGAGCCATATTGGAGGTCATCTTGGGCTCTCCCAGGCGCTCTTGGAGTCATCTTAAGCAGTGCCTCGCCCCCCAGGAGGCCAAAACGTGGCCACCACCATAATAAAATCAATAATTTTGGCATTGTCGCCGAGGCCTCTTGAGCGTCTTGGGTGCCTCTGGGGGGCCTCTTGGGGCCTCTTGGGGGTGTCTTGGGAGCCTCTTGAGGGTATCCTGGGGGCCTCTTGGGGCCTCCTGGCCACCTCTTGGGGCCCTCTTGGGAGCCTTAGGAGCGCTCGTGGGACCATCTCGGAGGAGATCGATCAAAGAAGGGGGTTTCCTTAATCAGCGCTGCCCCCCAAGAGGCCAACCCAAATGGGCCCCAGACACCAGTAAAACCAATGATTTTGGCTTCCTCGCCGAGGTCGTTTTGGACGCTCCGACCGCTCGCGAAACGCCCCGTCCAGGTCCAGGAGAGGGGTAGTGGGAGGGGTCAAGACGCCCTCCCCGCCCGCAAGCCATCTCGCTCACTCCCACCTGCCCTCCCAACACATACGTAGCACCCGAGCCTGGCCCGAGCCGCAGCATATGCAGCAGTCGTCTTTGGATGGGCAGCTACTGGGGGCCAATCCGCCGCCGCCGCCGCCGCCTCCGCCGCCGCCGCCGCCGCCTCCCGCCGCCGCCGCCGGCGCCGCGCCGCCGCCGCCGCCGCCGCTGTCCGCCGCTGCCGCGCCGCCGCCGCCGCCGCCGCCGCCCGCCGCCGCCGCCCCGCTGCCAAATCGCCGCCGCCGCCGCAGCCGCTGCCGCCGCAGTCGCTGCCGCCACCGCTGTCGCCGCCGCCGCCACCGCCGCCGTCGCCGCCGCCGCCGCCGCCGTCCCCGCCGCCGCCGCCGCCCCCGCCGCCGCCACCCCCGCAGCCGCCGCAGCCGCTGCCCCCGCCGCAGCCGCCGCAGCCGCCGCCGCCGCCGCCAAGTGTACTCTGTATTGTTTTCTGACAGGGATGGCGAAGGGAGGCCGCATCGGGTTCGCTGCGCATGCTCCGAATTTGGAGACAGAGTGTGTTTTGTATTGCTTTTGTCCTAGGGATGGTGGGGGCAGAGTTTGTTTTGTATTGTTTTTTGCAAGGGATGGTGGGGGGGAGCTCTCATCGACCTGGGTTGGCTCCCAGTCGCCCAGGGGAGGGGGTGTATACTTCTAGGGAACAGTGATAAACCCTTCCCCTAAGGGGAAGAAGGGGGTGGAAGAGGAAACGCCCTAAGCCACCTACGCCCTAAAGGGCTGGTGGGATTTCCCTCTCAGAAGTTGCCTTCTGAATTTTCCTTTCTCCCTCTGGCCTCCAGACCTCTTCCTCCCCTCCTCCCTCCCTCTTCCTTCCCTCTCCCTCCCTCCTCCTCCCCCCCCTCCCTCCTCCTCCCCCCCCCTCCTCCCTCCTCCTCCTCCTCCTCCTCCTCCTCCTCCTCCTCCTCCTCCTCCTCCCCTCCTCCTCCTCGTCGCTGAGCGCGATGCGACCGCGCCGGCTTAACCGCAATAGTTGCCGTCGCTGTTGTGGTCGTTGAGCTCTCACTAAGGAAGCATAATTGTTGCTGATCCTCCCCCTCCAGGGACCATTTTGTGTTTTTGTTCCACTGAAGTGCTTCCCCCGGGGTTCGCACCCTGTTTCTTATCAGGGGAAGTCACGGGGGTCAAACTGTGCCCCTGGCCTCCAGGTTACAGCAACAACGGCTCCCGCCTGAGACTTCCTTATAATTTAGCCATGACCCCCGCTCCCGCCTGAGACTTCCTTGCGTTTTACTCAGGAATCGCGCTCTCGCTTGGGACTTCTTTGCAATTTAAACAGACATCGCTTTCTCGGCGCTCTGGAGTCGCGCTCTCGCTGGAGACTTGTTTGCAATTTATTGCGAAGGCCTTGCGGCTGGTGCCGCCGACCCTGAGGGGGGACGACGACGGTGACGACGACGACGACGACGACGGCGGCGACGACCCTGAAGGGGGACGACGACGACGACGACGACGACGACGACGACGACGACGACGACGACGACGACGACGACGAAGACGACGACGACGACGACGACGACGACGACGACGACGACGACGACGACGACGACGACGACGACGACGACGACGACGACGACGACGACGACGACGACGACGACGACGACGACGACGTGGGTCAAAGTCCTCAGGGGATCTGTTTGGGGTCTCTTCGGAGGCCTCTGGAGCGTAGTTTTGGGCGCTCCTTGGAGCATCTTGGAGACCTCTTTGGCAGCCTCTTGGGAGCCTCTTGGGGCTTCCTTGGGGCCTCTTCGGGGCCTCTTAGAGCCTCTTGGGGGCCTCTCGAGGGCCTCTGGGGGTCTCCTGGGAGCCTCTCGAGGCCGAGGGCTCGAATGGTCCGTTTGGTTCCTCTTTCTTGGCACCCTCTTGGGGCCCTCTTGTGGGCCTCTCGGGCCGTCTTGCAGGCGTCTTGGGCCGTCTTCGGGCCCTCTTTGGTCCGTTTCGGGATCCTCTTGGAGGCCTCCTGGGGCGATCGTGGGAGCCTACTGGGCCGCTTTGGAGCGTCGGGAAGCTGAAAAGGCGAGAACGCCCAAATCCTTGAATAACTTATGGAACATCATCTCTTGGGGCTCTCTTGGGAGTGCTCTTCGAGGCCTCTTGGGGCGTCTTCCAGCCCTCTTGGGTCGTCTGGAGGTCGTAAAGACGTCTTGGAAGGATCGTTCGGCGATCCCGGGGTCCTCTTGGACCGTCTGGGGGGCCTCTTGGGGTACTCTTTGCTCGTCTTGGGGCTTTTTTTGGGGCCCCGCCCCCCAGGGGGGTGGTGGTATTTTGACCCGGGACCCTCCGGGACCTCCCCCGGGACACCCCCCGGGACCCCCTCCCCCCCCAGCGGGGAAGGGATCAAAGGGAAGGGGCTTCCCTTTGACTCAATTACGACGTTGCTCAATTTTGTTTTGGCTGGCGCGCTTGAGGAGGAGGACCCAGGCAAAGGGGAGGGCCTCGACGGGCCCACCGAAAG
This sequence comes from Prorocentrum cordatum, assembly GCA_963575745.1. Classification (NCBI taxonomy): domain Eukaryota; class Dinophyceae; order Prorocentrales; family Prorocentraceae; genus Prorocentrum; species Prorocentrum cordatum. The sequence goes on along the minus strand of CAUYUJ010016569.1, from coordinate 171,270 downwards.
AGAGGGAGCGGCGACGGGGACGACGACGACGATGACGACGTCGACGAAGGCGAGTCAAACGGAACAGCCTCTTCCACGCGCCTCGCTGGAGGTTTGCTTTCAATTTATTCAAGAATCGCGCTCTTGCGTTTGAATTCCTTGTAATTTACTCAAGCGCCGTGCTCCTGGCACTCAGGTGCCCAGGAGTCGCGCTCACGCCTAGGACTCCCTCACAGCTTATTCTTTACGCTTCGCGTATCCCCACCAGCCCGTTTCAGAACAGCAACTCTTGCGAAGCATGCCGACAGTCGTGTTTTTCAGGCGTGTGTCGGCTTGGCCCCGCATATCTCCCCTGTTCCTCCTTCCTCCTTCCTCCTTGTACATCCTCCTGGTGGGGGGAGCGGGAGAAGGACGAGGCGGAGGAGGAGGGAGAGAAAGCGCTCTTCGTGGTTTGAGTCGTTCGGGCTTCTCGTCCTGGTGTGAGTCGTTCGGGCCCTTCTTCCTGGTGTGAGTCGTTCGGGCTCTTCGTGGTGTGAGTCGTTCGGGCTCTTCGTCCTGGTGTGAGTCGTTCGGGCTTCTCGTGGTGTGAGTTGTTCGGGCCCCTCGTCCTGGTGTGAGTCGTTCGGGCCCCTCCTCCTGCCCGTCCAGAAACGACGCCCAGGCGAGTAGAGGGTCGTCCTGATGGGCTTTTCGGCGTCTTGGGTGCCTCGGGGGGGCCTCTTTGGGCCGTTTGGGATCCTCTTGGGGGCCTCCTGGGGGCCTCTTGGGGCCATCTTGGGGCCTCTTGGTGCCTCCTGGGCGCTTCTTGGGGCCATCTTGGAGGAAGTCGATCAAAGAAGAGGGGAGCTTTAATTAGCGCTGCCCCCTCAGAAGGCCAAAATGGGGCCAAAACCTTCGTAAAATCAATGATTTTTGCTTGAAAGAAGAGGGGAGCTTTAATTAGCGCTGCCCCCTCAGAAGGCCAAAATGGGGCCAAAACCGTAGGAAAATCAATGACTGTGGCTTCAAAGAAGAGGGGAGCACTTTTCTGCCTCCCCCCGTCGGGGCCAGAATCTTCGTGAGGGGTGTCGTTTTTTAGCCCTCCCAGGAGTCGAAAAAGACCACCCCGGCGACCCGCGGAGGGACCTCTCCAGGCCCAGGGGGAGGGGGTAGGGGGAGGGGTAAACCCCTCCCCGAAAGGGAAGAAGGGGGGTTGAGAACAGAGAGAGCTCGCTAAACCACTCACGCCCAAAGGGCTGGTGGGACTTAGGAATCGGGATCTCGCTGCCCTTCGTGGCCCCGTTGCAGCCCTTCGTGGCCCCCTCGCTGCCCATCGTGGCCCCGTTGCAGCCCTTCGTGGCCCCCTCGCTGCCCTTCCTGGCTCCGTTGCAGCCCTTCGTGGCCCCCTCGCTGCCCTTCGTGGCCCCGTTGCAGCCCTTCGTGGCACCCTCGCTGCCCTTCGTGGCTCCGTTGCAGGCACCCTCGCTGCCCTTCGTGGCCCCGTTAGAGCCCTTCGTGGCCCCCTCGCTGCCCTTCGTGGCCCCGTTGCAGCCCTTCGTGGGCCCCTCGCTGCCCTTCGTGGCCCCGTTGCAGATCGCGCTATCGCTCGAGACGTCCTCTTGATTCTAGCAGGACGCACGCTTCAGCAACCCGCTTGCTCGACCTGGCCGCCTGGGCCCGCCTTCCCGACCCGCCCGTACGGGCCTATCCTCCCGATCTGCCCGTCTGGTTCTGCCACTTGTTTTCTTCTCCTAGCCCCCCTTCTGCCACTCTCGCCCGTGCTCCATCATCCTCCTTTCCTCTTGTTCCTTCCTTTCATCCGTCCTCTCATCCCCTGCCTCAGGGGCTGTACGACATACAAGTTGCAGGTCAGGAGGATATACCCCCAAGGGGGTACGATCGCAGACGACGAGGGCGGGTATCGAGGGTTTGGGATATACGTGTTGAATGAGACGGGAACAGATACGAGCGATCAGTCTTATAATGATTGTTGTGGTTGTTGATATTATTGCTATTGTTGTTATTGTTGTCGTCGCCGTCGCCGTTTTTGTTGTTATTGTTATGTTTGTTGTTGCTGCTGTTGTTGTGGTTGATGCTGTTTTTGCTATTACCGTTTCGTTGTTGCTGTTGTTGTTGCCGTTGTTCTTGTCCTCATGGTTGTTGAGTTTGGTGATGCTGCTGTTTAGGTTGTTGTTGCTGTTGTTGTTGATATCGATATTGTTGCTGCTGCTGTTGTTGTGGTTGTTGTTGTGGTTGTTGTTGTTGTTGTTTTTGTTATGGTTGTTGTTGTGGCTGTTAGTTTCTGTTGTTGTTGCTGTTGTTGTTGCTGTCGCTGTCGCTGTCGTTGTGGTTGTGGTCGTTGCCGTTGTTGTTGTTTTTGTGATTGTGATTATTTTTGCTGTTGCGGTTGATGTTGCCGTTGTAATTGTTGTGTTTGTCGTTGTTTTGTTTGTTGTTGCGCGGTGTGTGCTGCTGCTGTTGCTGTTGTTATTGTTGTTGCTGTTGTTGTGGTTATTGCTGTTGTTGTTGTGGTTGTTGTTGTTGTCGTTGTTCTTGTTTTTGTTCTTGTTGTTGTTTGTTCTTGTTCTTGTTGTTGCTGTTGTTGCTGTTGCTGTTGTTGTTGTTGCTGCTGTTGCTGTTGCTGTTGTTGTTGTTGCTGTTGCTGTTGTTGTTGTTGTTGTTGCTGTTGCTGTTGTTGTTGTTGCTGCTGTTGTTGTTGTTGTTGCTGTCGTTGTTCTTGTTGTTGTTATTGTTGTTGTTTGTTCTTGTTCGTGCTGTTGTTTGTGTTGTTGCTGTTGCTGTTGTTGTTGCAGTTGCTGTTGCTGTTGCTGTTGTTGTTGTTGTTGTTGTTGTTGTTGTTTGTGTTGTTGCTGTTGCTGTTGTTGTTGTTGCTGTTGCCGCTGCTGTTGTTGTTGTTGTTGTTGTTGGTGTTGTTGTTGTTGTTGTTGTTGTTGTTGTTGAACATTATTTCTTCTTAAGAATAATTATTGTTGGGACCCCTGGTGCATGGCCCCCCCGCCGCGCCTAGGCCGCAGCCTCATTTTCATCATTTTCGTGAGGAAGCCTCAGGTAAAACGATGTCATCCAGATCCGGTTGTGTTGTTACGATCGGTTTTCCCTTGCAAAAAATAAGCTAAAGTGGACATTTCTTGTTCTAACATAACCGAACTTCAAGAATCCCTTGCAAAAAATAAGGTAAAGTGGACATTCGCGCGCGCAAGACGAAATCCTTCCAAAACCTTAGTGTTCGTAGCGATTTTAACATAAAAACATCAAAAAACCAATGGTTTTTCAACAAAAAATTGTCAAAATCTCATCCCGCGCGCTCTTGCGGATTCGTAGGAAACCCAACACTTTTTAAACATTTCTGTCAAACGGGCTTTTGCGAGCAACTTTTTCGAACTTCTGCAACAACGGTTGCGCACCTGCCAGGGCCATCATCCCTGTCAAATAATACCATGCGGGACACATTCGTTTTTTCTTCGCGCGCGCACGCCGTCGTCGTCGGCCGCGGGGCCCTGAATAGTAGCCACGGTCGTCCGCATGCCACGAAGTGAAGTGTCCGAACGTCATAGGGCGGGAAGCTGGGTGTGGGTGGTGGCGAAGAGTCGTTTGGAAATTTGGTAGAGCTTGAACCGGCCCCCCCACAAAGTGGGGGTATTGCCCGCCTCCTATGAAAACCCTGGCACTGGTGAGAACGGAGTGTCCCCACGTGCTAGTAATTGTTGTTGTTGTTGTTGTTGTTGTTGTTGTTGTTGTTGTTGTTGTTGTTGTTGTTGTTGTTGTTGTTGTTGTCGTCGTCGTCGTCGTCGTCGTCGTCGCCGTTGTCGTTGTTGTTGTAGACGTTGTTGTTGTTGTCGTTGCCGTTGTCGTTCTTGTTGTTGTTCTTGTTGTTCTTGTTGCTGTGATTGTTTTGCTGTTGTTGTTGATGTTGTTGATGATGCTGCTGCTGCTAATGATGATGATGATGATGATGTTCAGTTCTCATTTCTAAAGAAAAATTATTGTGGATCTCCGGAAGCGGTTCCGCGCGCTCTCGCCTTGACGCCGGCTACATTTTCTCTGAAAACAGGGCTCTTGCTCGAGCGTTGGCTTGAGCCTAAATGTGGGCCCTTGGAGGCCCAGCTACGACAACAACGGCTCCCGCTCGATACTTCCTCACAATTTTCCCCGAGACACCTTGGCCAGAGAGGCCCCCGAACTCAGGAACGGCGCGCTCGCTCGAGACTTCCTCGCAATTCAATTAAGTTGGCGGAGGCCCAGCCACGACGACAAGGGCTCCTGCTCGATACTTCCTCACGATTTACTCCGAGAGCCCTTGGCCAAGAAGGCCACCGAACTCAGGAATGTCGCTGGAAACTTTCCCGTAATTCAGGCAAGTTGGTGGAGGCCCGGACACGGCGACAAGGGCTCTCGTTCAATATTTTTCGATAGGCATTCCGAGAGCCCCTGGCCAGAGAGGCCCCCGAACTCAGGAACGGCGCTCTCGCTCGAGACTTCTTCGCACTTCAGTCAGTGGCCGACAAGGAAGCGATTCCCCCCCAAAAGCGGGGGGAAGCGAAGACGAAGTGGGCGGGTATCGAGGGTTGAGGTGTACGGAATGCAAGACACGCGTGCCAGTGAGAACGAACAGTCTTAAAATGGTTGTTGTTGTTGTTGTTGTTGTTGTTGAACATTATTTCTTCTTAAGAATAATTATTGTTGGGGCCCCTGGTGCGCGGCCCCCCCGCCGCGCCTAGGCCGCAGCCACGTTTTCATCATTTTCGTGAGGAAGTCTCAGGCAAAACGATGTGTACCAGATCCGGTTGTGTTGTTACGATCGGTTTTCCCTTGCAAAAAACAAGCTAAAGTGGACATTTCTTGTTCTAACATAACCAAACTTCAAGAATCCCTTGCAACAAATAAGGTAAAGTGGACATTCGCGCGCGCAAGACGAAATCCTTCCAAAACCTTAGTTTTCGTAGCGATTTTAACATAAAAACATCAAAAAACCAATGGTTTTTCAAAAAAAATTGTCAAAATTTCATCCCGCGCGCTCTTGCGGATTCGTAGGAAACCCAACACTTTTTAAACATTTCTGTCAAACGGGCTTTTGCGAGCAACTTTTTCGAACTTCTGCAACAACGGTTGCGCACCTGCCAGGGCCATCATCCCTGTCAAATAATACCATGCGGGACACATTCGTTTTTTCTTCGCGCGCGCACGCCGTCGTCGTCGGCCGCGGGGCCCTGAATAGTAGCCACGGTCGTCCGCATGCCACGAAGTGAAGTGTCCGAACGTCATAGGGCGGGAAGCTGGGTGTGGGTGGTGGCGAAGAGTCGTTTGGAAATTTGGTAGAGCTTGAACCGGCCCCCCCACAAAGTGGGGGTATTGCCCGCCTCCTATGAAAACCCTGGCACTGGTGAGAACGGAGTGTCCCCACGTGCTAGTAATTGTTGTTGTTGTTGTTGCTGTTGTTGGAATAAACGGGGGTTGGGGCCCCGTGTTCCCCCCCCCCAGCAACCAGCAACCAGCAACAATCCCTTAGGGAGGCCCACCGAAGCTTGATTTCGGTGGACCTCCCCACGGGATTGTTGCTTTGGCTCCACAGGGCGCTCCACTGGAACTTCATTTCGGCACACCCCTCTCGAGGATCGCGGCCCTGGCTTCGCAGGGAACCCCACCGAAACTTCATTTCGGCACATCCCTCTCGAGGATCGTGGCCCTGGCCCCACAGGGAGCTGGACCGACGCTTCATTTCGGCACTTCCCTCTCGAGGATCGTGGCCCTGGCCCCACAGGAAGCTTAAACGAACCTACATTTCGGAACACCTCTCTCGAGGATCGCGGCCCTGGTCCGACATGTAGCTCCACCGGAGCTTCATCTCGGCACACCCCTCTCGAGGATCGTGGCCCTGGCCCCACAGGGAGCTCCTCCGAAACTTCATTCTAGCACGCATCTATAGGGGATCATGGCCCTGGCCCCACAGGAAGCTGCACCGAAGCCCGATTTCGGCACACCCCTCTCGAGGATCGTGGCCCTGGCCCCACAGGGAGCTCCACCGATGCTTCATTTCGGCACACCCCTCTCGAGGATCGTGGCCTTGGCCCCCCACACGGAGCTCCACGGAAACTTCATTTCGGCACACCCCTCTCGAGGATCGTGGCCCTGGCCCCACAGGGAGCCCCAACGAAGCTTCATTTCGGCACCCCTCTCGAGGATCTCGGCCCTGGCCCCACAGGGAGCTCCACCGATGCTTCATTTCGGCACACCCCAATCGAGGATCGCGGCCATGGCTCCGCAGGGAGCTCCGCCGAAGCTTTATTTCGGCACACCCCTTTCGAGGATCGTGGCCCTGGCCCCACAGGGAGCTCCACCGGAACTTCATTTCGGAACACACCCCTCGAGGATCGTAACCCTGGCCCCACAGGGAACTCCAGCGAAACAACATTTCGGCACACCCCTCTTGAGGATCGTGGCCCTGGCACCACAGGGAGTTTATCCGAAGCTTCATTTCGGCACACCCCTCTCGAGAATCGTGGCTCTGGCCCCACAAGGAGCTCCACCGAAGCTTCATTTCGGCACGCCCCTCTCGAGGATCGTGGCCGTGGCCCAACAGGGAGCTCCACCGAAGCTTCATTTCGGCGGACACCTTTCGAGGATCGTGGCCCTGGCCCCACAGGGAGCTCCAACGAAGCTTCATTTCGGCGCACACCTTTCGAGGATCGTGGCCCTGGCCCCACAAGGAGCTCCGCCGAAGCTTCATTTCGGCAAGACCCTCTCGAGGATCGCGGCCCTGGCCCCACAAGGAACGCCACCGAATCCCTATTTCGGCACACCCATCTTGAGGATCGTGCCCTTGGCCACACAGGGAACTCCCTGGCCCAACAGGGAGCTCCACCGAAGCTTCATTTCGGCACACCCCTCTCGAGGATCGTGGCCCTGGCCCTACAGGGAGCTCCACCGAAGTTTGATTTCGGCACACCCCTCTCGAGGATCGTGGACCTGGCCCCACAGGGAATTCCACCGATGCTTCATTTCGGCACACCCCTCTCGAGGATCGTGGCCCTGGCCCCACAGGGAGCCCCACCGAAGCTTGATTTCGGCACACCCCTCTTGAGGGTCGTGGCCCTGGCACCACAGGAAGTTCATCCGAAGCTTCATTTCGGCACACCCCTCTCGATGATCGTTGCCCTGGCCCAACAGGGAGCTCCACCGACACTTCATTTCGGCATACCCCTCTCGAGGATCGTTGCCCTGGCCCCACATGGAGCTCCACCGAAGCTTCATTTCGGTACACCCCTTTCGAGGATCTCGGCCCTGGTCCCACAGGGAGCTCCACTGAAGCTTCAACTCGGCACACACATCTCGAGGACCGTGGCCCTGGCCCCACAGGGTGCTGGACCGACGCTTCATTTCAGCACACCCCTCTCGATGATCTTGGGCTTGACCCCACAGGGAGCTCCGCCGAAGCTTCATTTCGGAACACACCTCTCGAGGATCCACGACCCCAGAGTTGTCGGGGTGGAACTCAGGGATGCTATGTGTGCGTGTATGTGTTCTTCGCTAACGCCGGCGGGTGTCCGGCTGGCCGCCGACTTCAAAAGTGTGTGTGTGTGTTGCCAGATGAGCGACGCAAACAAAAGAAGGGATCGTCTGCGCCGACAATGGCGCATAATCTCCCCGCGTCAGGTCGCGCGTGAGCGCCCTCGTCTCCAATGTAGCGTGCCGCGCTAGCGACCCGCGTAAGCTGCCGCGTAAGGTCGCTATGCCATCTCGCGTCATACCCGTTTCTGATCGTCGCTTAGATGGGCGTCCCCGCTCGACTGGGAGCCCCCCTTCGGGATCCGATAACCCGCGCCCGTGCTTAATAGCACGCCCTCAAACTGCGGGGCGCGGGTCAGACCCTGCATAGGTATGTGGGTGTGTTATCCTCTCAGCAGAAGTGGGTCGTGGATCGACTACAGAACTGATTTACCCCGCTATTTTTTGGTTCGTCGAACCCATGGACAAAACTTTGTCTTCCTGGTAGATTCGACGAGGCAACAAATTTTGGGGTGCGTCAGTTCTGTAGGGGATCGCTTACTCGAAGAAAGGGCGGCTGGGAAAAGGGGGCTACGGCAGGTTCGTGCCACGTCGACGGTGACCCTGGCGCAGGCGTTCAAGGCCGAACGCCGCCAGTGGCCCGGATTCGGCCGAGATCGATCGAGTGATCACGGAAGTCAGAATCCGGTTCGCACGTCGCCACGGCCGAGAGTTTGCCGTGCGAATGCACGCAGTGGGTTTCAACTCCAGCAGCAGGCGGTCTCCTCGATGTGCGTTGCCGCTTCCAGCACCTGGACGCGTCTGGAGAAGCCGCCGCGCGCGGCAGTTCCGCGAATCACCCCTTGTCTCTCACTTCCCCTGCTTGTCCACCATGGCAGATTCCCGAAAAGGTCGCAAATCTCCCCCCAACGCCTTCAAAACCACCCAGTGTACCTCCTCCCTCCCCTCTTCCTTTTCCGTCCCTCCGTCCCTCCCTCCCTCCCTCCCTCCCTCCCTCCCTCCCCTTCTCCCTCCTTCCTCCGTCCGATGCTCCCTCCGCTGCTCCCTCTGCCTTCCTTCCCTCTGCTCTCCTCCTCCACCTCCTCATCCTCCTCTCTCTCCCTCCTTCCCTCCTTGGGCTTGGCCAACAGATTTCCCCCAACAGGGTTTGGCCAACAAGCTCCTTCCCTCCCTCCCTCCCTCCCTCCCTCCCTCCCACTCTACCTCTCTGTGTGTGTGTGTGTGTGTGGGCGGGGGGGTGAGTGGTGTGTGTGTGTGTGTGTGTGTTTGTGTGTGTGTGTGTGTGTGTGTGTGTGTGGAGGGGGGCGGGGACGCATATCACAATCCCTGCCGTCTCGGTTGCCCTGGCTCACATCTTCTACGATTTAAGCGTAGACTCACTGAAGCTGTAGCTTTCGCAACCTTGCCCTTGTCGCTGGGGCCTACGCCGTTCCAGCCCCCCGCTTCTTCCATGAGGAGAGGGAGGAGGAGGGGGAGGAGGAGGAGGAGGAGGAGGAGGAGGAGAGGGTGGTGGCGGAGTACAAGGAATGTGAGGTGGAGGAGGGGGAGGAGGAGGATGAAGAGGGGGAAGAAGAAAATGATGATGATGCTGATGATGATGATGATGATGCTGATGATGATGATGATGACGCCGATGATGATGATGATGATGATGATGATGATGGTGGTGGTGGTTTTGGTGGTGATGATGATGACGATGATGCTGATGATGATGATGATGACGACGACGATGCTGATGATGATGATGATGGTGATGATGACGATGACGATGATGATGATGCTGATGATGATGCTGATGATGCTGATGATGCTGATGATGCTGATGATGATGACGATGCTGATGATGATGATGATGATGATGATGATGATGAGGAGGAGGAGGAGGAGGAGGATGCTGATGATGAGGATGCTGCTAATGATGCTGATGATGACTCTGATGATGGTGGTGGTGATGATGCTGCTGCTGATGATGATGATGCTGTTGCTGCTGCTGCTGCTGCTACTGCTGATGATGATGATGATGATGATGATGATGATGATGATGATCAGGAGGAGGAGGAGGAAGAGGAGGAGGAAGAGGATGAGGAGGAGGAGGAAGAGGAGGAGGAGGACGAGGAGGAGGAGAAGGAGGAGGAGAAGGAGGAGGAGAAGCAGGAGGTGGAGGAGGAGGAGCCGAAGAAGGAGGCGGAGGAGGAGTAGGAACATGAGGAACATGTTATGTGAGGACGGGGGGTGAGGATGATGATGATGAGGAGGAGGACGAGGGGCAGGAGGATGATGAGGAGGACGGGCTGGCGGAGGGGGATAAGGAATGCGAGAAGGAAGAGGAGGAGGAGGCTTGGCTTGAATGGAGTAGGAGGATGAGGAGAGGGATTAGTAGGCGGAGGAGGAGGAATTGAGGGATGAGGAGGAGGAGGAGGAGGAGGAGCAGCAGGAGGAGGAGGTGGAGGAGGAGGAGGAGGACCCGTGTAAGCCCAAAACGCATCAACGATGGTGCGATGAACCCTCCCTCCAAGTTCCATCTTCATATGTCCCTGTCCCAGGAAGAATTCAGTCCCACAGATTCTGAAAGGGAGATCCAACAAGAGTTTTACATTTACCATTTCATAGGATTCGGGCACCTCTCACTTGCCTAGATTGTTTGAGAATGTTAGACCACGTCGAAGCACAATACTCCCAGGACGTCAACGCCGCGAATCAAAGTGACTGTTGCGTCCTGACAGTCCTGAATCGCGCCAGAACGCCATTCCTCGGACATCAACACCACGAACACACAGGACTGTTGCTTCCTGTCAATTCTAAGTCGTGCCCAGACACCATTCTTGGGACCTCCACCATACGAATCCTTGAAGTCTTCGTGCGCTTTTCAAGGCGACTGTACGCTGCGGCAAGGAGAGAACGACATTCTGAGAAGGAGCTGACCCTCCATCCTTGAAGCTGCTGCAGACTTTGAAGACGAATGTACGCTGCTCTAAGGCGAGATCCTCATTTTGAAAAGGGACCGCCCACCATCCTTGAGATTGCTGCAAACTGTAAAGACGAATGTGCGCGGCGCTAAGGCGTGAGTTCCATGCTGAAAGCGGTCCGCCCCCCCATCTTTGAAGCGGTTAACTTCGGGATCATGCGTGGCGAGAAAGTTTCAGGCGAAACGCCCGGCGCGCCCTGCCGACACGACCGTGGTGCGACAGGGAGGAGTTTTTTTTCATAAGGAAACGGCATGGTGGAGGATGATAATGATAACGATGCTGAGAATGAGGATGAGAGTCAGGGTGATGAGGAGGATGATGAGGAGGAGTGTGATGATGATGCTGATGACGATGATGATGATGATGCTGATGATGATGCTGCTGCTGACGATTATGATGCTGATGATGATGACGAGGAGGAGGAGGAGGAGGACCACGACGATGATGATGGTGATAATGGTGGTGGTGGTGATGATGGTAATGATGATGATGATGATGATGATGATGATGATGATGATGATGATGATGATGATGTTGTTGATGCTGATATTGATGACGATGCTGATGCTTATGATGATTATGATGATGATGACGACGATGATGATGATGATGATGATGATGATGATGATGATGATGATGATGATTATTATTATTATTATCATTATTATTCTTATCATTATTATTATTATTATTTTGTGGTTGTTGATGATGATGATGCTTATGGCAGTGTGGATGATGTTCATGATTGGGGAGGAGGATGAGATGGAAGAGAAAGCGGAAGAGGAAGAGGGAGAGGAACATGAAGAGGAATTCATATAATTAAAAGAGAAGGAGGAGGCGGAGGATGAGGAGGATGAGGAGGAGGACAGGTAGGAAGACGAGGAGGAGGAGAGGGAGGAGCAGGAGGAGGAGGAGGGGGAGGAGGAGGAGGAGGAGGAGGAGGAGGAGACACTGATGTAGGGCGCAGGCCGCCGCACTTTCACTCGCCGCCAGCGCCGCGGATGCTCCCTGTGTGTCGGGGGGCATGCTGGCGCCGGGCGCCACTTCCACGTGCCGCCGGCGAGGCACGGGCCTCTAAGATCGGAGGCGACGTTCGAGGCTTTCGGACGTTTTCGTCTGTTCCTGAGGGGCTTTGCCGCGTCGGGATGCGTTCCAGCAGCTGCGCTTCGACGAGGGCGTTCCAGGGGTGCCTGGATCGTCCCGAACGGCCGCCAGAGACCTGAACTATGACCCGAGAGCCGCGACTGGGGGGTCAGCCCAGGGGGTGCAATACATGTACACAGGGGCGCCGATGATCCACGTCTCTGGCGAGGCTGCCCGGCGACTGCGCGTAATGCCCGCCCCTGGGCTGTTCGCTCCCATCGTCGCCTCCGATAAGAAGACGCAGTCCCAGCTCTCTGCGAGGAACCTTTGATCCACCTGCCCCTTCCCGACCTCGAAGAGAAGGAACAACAGCAAAACCACAAACTTTCGAAGCACCGCGCGGATCTCTCGTATCGGCGCTGGGCTGCCCGCCAGGCGGCGCGTCCAGCGCCGAACCTGGCGCGCTCCGCGCGCCAGGGAGGGGGTCCAGCCCCGATCCAAGAAGCCCGCGCGGACCTCCGAAAGTGCATGTTCATGCCGTTCTTCTTCTTCTTCTGCGTACCCCATTTTGCTAGAATCCGTGGCCGCCGTGTACTTTCTTGGCCACACTGTCCTGTCGTCTTCCAGCTGCTGAGTGCACCGTCTGGGCACGCTCTGCTTCGATCTTGTGCCAGTTTGAAAAATGGCGCCGCTTTTGCTTATCTCTGTTTAATACTTCGCAGTATGGCGAGAGAGGGGGGGCGGAGAGAGAGAGAGAGAGAGAGAGCATAATAAGTAGTGGTCGTGGCAATATCATGATGGCTATTGTGGTTTACCATTCGTTATCGTAGTAATCTTATGAATCGTCGTATTACTATTAGCGTTAGTCGCGGTCGTAGTCGTAAAAGTGGTTGTGGTGGCAGTGGTACGCGTCATATTCGTTTGGCTATTGATATTAATTTCAATCGTAGCCGTCGCAACAATATCACACGTCGTCTATGGACGACGGCTCTCTAGTCCCCTTACGGGCGGCATTCCAGTTTCGGAGTTGAGGCTGCCTTTAAAAACCTTATGTGGGCTTATGTTTCACACGTCATTGATCAGGAAGGAACAAAAACACATAGACACAATTAGTCGTCGACCCCCCAGGAAATATGGAAAAATATGGGAAGTGGGGGGTGGAGACAAAAACTCAGAAACTATAGGAACATATTGAGAATCCTGTTATTTGTGTCTATCTATTTGTGTGTCCCAGGGCCCCTTCAATCTATGGACGGGACAGGCTACTTCTTGCTCAGGATCCTCCAGCACGTACAGGGGCTCCGCAACAGTACGCAGGAAACTGCAGGAGCCATACGGAGTCCGGAGGGTTCCCCCATGGCGGCGGCAGCACGTCCATGTAGAGGGCCCGTTCTTTTGAGCGGATTCTGGCCCCCTGCTGGCGTCTTCTTTCCTTCCTCAGTATAGTATTATTGTTATGACGTATTGTCTATGCGATAGTTTTGTTGGTTGTGTGTATATATTTGTTGTTCGATGCCAACTGATTGGTTCTGTTTTGTAGTCTAGTGCTAACATGCTAGTGCTCTTATGCATACAGTTTTTTGGTTATAGTGCAACTGAGGTTCTTGCGTTTTCTGGGAAGGGGCGAGGACAGCGAGGGATTAAGGCGTAGGACAGTGAACAGGTACTTAACCTGATTAACGTGATCTGCGACGCATGAAGCTTGTTCTACTGCTGGCCAACTATCCGAGTCTGAGAAATCGCTGCACGTCACCCGCTTTTCTGTATGCCTGCCTGATCTGATACTTGTGGCGCTGCGTTCGATACTTGGAGCAAACGGCTCTACAGCCCCTGGATGCATCATAGGTTCAGAGTCCATTGCTCTGGCCATTGCCTCCCAGGGCTTGCTCGGCTGCTCATTTGCTTACGGTTGTATAGTGCATGCGTGCTACTTTTTGGCGATCGGAGCCGCAAGTGGCAGGAAACAGCAGCACGTAAGCATGCCGCAAGCTTGTCCTGCGCTGTTTGGGGAACATTTTGGGGAACATTTTGGACATCGAGGAGAGTGCGGTACTCTTCTTCTGCGCAGCAGAACTCATCCAGAGATCACGGGCGCCTCTCGGGTCTGTGATACCTTTCGGCGCGTGATCACTTTAGAAGGCTGCGGAGGTGCTCGGAAAAGGGCCCGACTGCGTTTTTGGTTTCTTGCAACGTGGGTGCACCTGGCTTACGTGGCTGGCTTTGGGCGCTTCGTGAGGAGCGCCCCTGCGCCCAAGCCCTCCTTCGCCGCCACAAATCCGGAGAGGTGGGGGCACCTTTGCCGATCAGTGGCGTGCAGAGTCAGCTCCTCTAAGACACGGGGGGTGCTTGTTGTCGCTGTCGTCGAAGCGGATGAATCGACTGCCCTGGCCCTGGTGATGGTCGCAGTTGGCGTGGACTTGTTTGGGGGGGGCGCGCAGTGATCGGAAAAGCTCCTGCGGCTTCGAGGGTCGGGGTGCCGCGCGCAGCGGGGGGCGCCCGTGGTGCCGGCGCGCCCGCCCCCTCGCGACGGAGTCGGATGTCGTGGCCAGCTGCGGCGCCCTCGGAGGCGCGGTCGGGGAGATCGGCGTCGCGACGCGGGCGTTTAACTCAGGGCGCTGCGGGCCGTCGTTATTGAACCTGCTGCGTGCCCCGGAGTCGCGATGCGCGGGCGTCTGGAATTGCATCGGGCGCGGGCGCCTCGGCAATATCAAATATGCTGATGCTGGGCTCGGCCCGAGCCGGCCCGAGGTCGGAGCTCGCGCGGGGGCGCGCGAGCGCGGCGTCAGTGGCGGGAGACGTGGCGCCCGCGGACTTCGCGGAGCTCCGGGTGGCGCCGCGGGCGGGCGCTTCTCGTCGCCGTTGGCGATGGGGTCTCCCTGGAAGCCCCGGCCGTGGCCGTCGATGGCGGTCGGCGGGGGGGAGATTTGGCACTCAATCTCCGATGGTGGAGATTTCCACGGTGCGTTCGCGACCGAGGGGGTCCGCGCCCTCCAGCCAGCGTGGGCTGCAGAGCTCGACAAGTTCCGTGCGAGCGGAGGAGGAGGAGGAGGAGGAGGAGGAGGAGGAGGAGGAGGAGGAGGAGGAGGAGGAGGAGGAGGAGGAGGAGGAGGAGGAGGGGAGGAGGAGGAGGAGGAGGAGAGGAGGAGGAGGAGGAGGGAGGAGGAGGAGGAGGAGGATGGAGGAGGAGGAGGAGGAGGAGGAGGAGGGGGGGGGTGCTTAGCATGGCGAAAATGCGAAGAGACCCTGCGTGCCTTCACTGGGGCTCGCTCGTGGAGCCACCGGGCGGAGGAGGAGGAGGAGGAGGAGGAGGGAGGACGAGGAGGAGGAGGAGGAGGAGGAGGAGGGAGGAGGAGGAGGAGAGGAGGACGAGGAGGAGGAGGGAGGAGGACGAGGAGGAAAGGAGGAGGAGGAGGAGGGGGAGGAGGAGGAGGAGGAGGAGGAGGAGGAGGAGGGGGAGGAGGAGGAGGAGGCGAATTTCATGCATCTGCGACGCGCGAAGCGTCGTGGTCCGGTTGGGGCGACGGCGAATCTAAGGGGCGCCCGGGAATTCTTGGCGCAGCCGGTGACGAGGTGGGCTTCGAGCGCGAAGAGTTCGCGAACAAGTGTGTCTCGAAAGTGGGGGGCGCGGGCCGAGGAGGGGGGAAAGGGAAGGGGGCCGGCGACTGCGCAGAGACAGACTGGGATTGGGAAGGAGCAAGGGATGACGATGACAAAGATGGCGAAGAGGCAGGCAAGGGAGATGGGCAAGAAGCCGAAGACGAAGGAAAGGAGTGGCTAAGAAAGACAAGGGGGTTCGAGGATGAGGGGCTTCTCTGCCGCGATGGCGCCGCGGGCATATTCTGCCATCGCGAGGCCGGAGGACGTTGCGGTGGGGGAGACAGGTGGCGGGGCCCATTCGTGAGAGGGCTGCAGCTCGTGGGGGCGGCCATCCCAGTCGGGCTCGGGCGCGAGCGTGCGCGGCCACGCGTGCGCTCTGGGTTCGCTGACAGCCTGGAACGAGGGCCATTGCGAGATGTCGAGCAGCAAGTCGACGGCGTCGCCCCGGCGCTTCTTTTCAGGTTGGATGGCCCCGCAGACCCATTGGCTGGGCTCTGGGCCGGAGACTGATTTCCCGCGGCGCGCAGGAGCTTGCTGTCTCGAGTAGAACGCAAACAGTTGTTTTTGGCAGAGCGACAGGGAGAGGGCAGCATAGTAATATTCAAGTGGTAATAAACAAGCTGTTGCTGGGGATCCATCATTGGCGATTGCGTCCGCATCGTCGCGTTACCTTGGCAGACCTGTAATTCTGGCTGTAATCGCTTTGCTCGTTCCGCCGGCCTGTGTTGTGCCATCGCTGGCGCGTCTGGGCGTGTTCGTGGCCCATGCTTGGCGGTGGTCTGTTTCTGGGTCATCCTGTGGTGTTGGGTCCTCGTTTCGAAGAGACAGCGCTCCGCGTTCTCTGGCCTCCTCCCCCCCATGTGGCTCCTGCGCCCAGTGCAGCGGTTCGCGGCCTCGCAGGGCGCTCCACCTATGGTTCTGGTGGCGGAGCTCGCGTGCGACCCCCGCGCCCGTCGCCCGTCGCAGCGTTTCGTGGCCCCATTGGGGCTCCGCCGTAGATCCCAGTGGCGGAGCTCGCATGCGTCTCCTGCGCCCAGCGCAGCGTTGCGCGGCCCCAAGGGGAGCTCCGCCGAAGGCCCCAGTGGTGGAGCTCGCATGCGGTCCCCGCGCCCGGCGCGACGTTTCGTGGCCCCATGGAAGGGGGCGTGCTTTTCACGCGCTCCGTGGCCCCATAGGTGACTGGCGTGATCTTGGGCCGCGGCCGCCGCGAGGTCGGGGGCGGCAGCGGGGGGCGACGACTGGTGGCTGGAGTTCTGCGCGCTGCTTTCTACGCGCTGCTCTCGCGCGCCTCGCGCCATGACCTCTTGCTCACGCGGGCGCCGCGGATCGAGCTCTTCCCGCCGGGGCCGTCGGGCGGCTCGCGGAAGCAGCTGGGGCAGTTTGCGGCGCGCGCGAAGCGGCGCCAGAGGGAGGCGACGGCCGTCGCTGGGGAGCTGGGTTTCACCGAGTTCACCCGCGAGGCCTCGCCAGGAGCGGCCCGCCGGCGTCTCGCTCGCCTGTCGTTTCTCTGCCCGGCGGCCAGAGCCTTGCCCGCAGTCGGTCAGCAGGCTGGCTCTCTTTGCTCCGCGCAGCGGATGACCCGCGTGCGTCGCTGGGGACCCTTCGGGGCGACCGGCGCGCGTCGCGGGGGCTCCGCGCTGCGCTGCGCCCGCGGCCTCGGGTTTTGGAGTGCGCGGGCGCAGAGGGAAAAAATCAGGGAAGGACAATCTTGGACGGTTTAGCTTCTGTCGCCACCCCCGTCGAACAGATCGCGGACAGAGAGGGCCGCGCCAAAGACCATATATGGGGGCTTCAACGAAGGCCCCAGTGTCAGCGCCCGCGCGCCGCCGCCATTCCACTTGGGCGCGCCTCCCGCACGGTTCGCGCCCCCGCGAGGAGCTCCACCGAACGCGATTTTCACAGATGAGGTGCTCGCGGCTGCGTATGGTCAGGTCCTTCGCCGGGCTAATTTTCTGGAGGCTTGGCGACAGCGGGCGTGGGGGGTGACGTGGTTGCTTTGGAGCTTGTCGTGGGCGTTCTGGTCTCTACTGCTCGCAGACATGTCTAGGCTGTGTGTCAGAGCCCCCGGAGTTCTTCTCGGGTTCTCTTTGGGGCGCTTTCGGGGGCTTGTGGAGGGCGAGATACCACCTACCTTTATGGAAGGCCTTGCCAACGGCCTTGGGCCCATTCCGCCGCCTGCCCGTGGCGGGGCCCCGTCGGCCCGAACGGAAATTCGTGACCCTTGGGCTCTGAATTTCTTCGGAAAGCTTCAGAGAGCTCCTCGGAGCAGTCCTGTAGCCTTTTGGGGGCCTCCTGGTGCCGCTGTGGGGCCTCTTGGGGGCCCCTGTGGGGCCTCCCGAGGGCCTCCACGGGGCCTCCTGACGGCCTCTTGCGGGCCTGATGGAGCCTCCCGGGGGTCTCTTGGGGCTTCCTGGGCGCCTCTGCGCGACGAGGGTTTGAAGAAATGTCGTTTCGTGTTCCTCCTCAGGAGCCTCTCTTGGGGCGTTTTTGGGGCCCTCCGAAGCCGTCTTGGAAGCATTTTACGCCGTCATGAAACCCTCTTGGGCCGTCTTGGAGCCCGCTTGCGGGCCTTTTGGGCGGTCATGGGGCGATCTCGGAGGCCTTCAAGGCCGTGTTTGAGCGTCGGGAGCCGCGAAGGCGAGAATGCCGAAATCCTTCAAAAACCGAACATACGTATATGACATTTTCCTCGTGGGCCCCTTTCGGGAATGGTCTTGGAAGGCTCTCAGGCCGTCTGTGGGCCATCTTGGGCGGCTTGGAGCGGTCTTGTGGTGTCGCGGACGCCTCTTGGACCATCCAGGGGGCCTCTTGGGGCCTGTTGGTCTTTCTTGGGGCATTATTTGGGGCCCCGAGGGCGGCGCCCAGGAGCGAAACCATTCCTGGAAGGACGTTGCCAGGATTTTTTTCGGCCGTGGACCTTTAGGAACGGCCCCGCTTGCGCGGATAACATAATTTTAAGCCAACCGCGGGAGATTTTAGCACGCCTGTGGCCCGTTGGGCCGACGACGTATTGCTCGATGAGCATATCTCCATGGCGTTCGTGATTTATGGTTTTGGATTTTAATGTAACCGTATTGTTTGGTCATGTTCGTTTTTTTTTTTTTGGGTTGAATAGCGTATCGCAAGTCCTCGACGTTCCACGACGTAGACAACGTGTAATCTGTCCCGTAGTAGCAGTCGTAGCATTCGTGGAAGTAGCGGTAGTAGTCGTAGTCGTAGTCGTAGTCGTAGTCGTAGTCGTAGTAGTAGTAGTAGTAGTAGTAGTAGTAGTAGTAGTCGTAGTAGTAGTAGTAGTAGTA
>CAUYUJ010016569.1:143438-152743 GCA_963575745.1 Prorocentrum cordatum | reverse complement strand
GGACGCGGAGCCTTGGGAGAGGGAGGGGGGAGGAGGGGGGGAGCAGGGAGGGGGCGGACAGCGCGTGGACAAAACAACGCAAGCTATCCCAAACGTGTCAGCCACAAGCCGCCATGTTGAACTAGACGTCCTCCGATCTCTGCAACATTCAACGTTGACTTGCGGTTGTTTGTCCTTCCAGACCTGTGGTGTCGTACCGAGGCGAGGCCAACATTTAATTGCAGGAGTTGGGTATTGCGCGTCGTGGGGGGTCGCATTCGAGGCGCAGCCACATGTGGTCACACGTATCTTGCCTTATTTCGTCTTCCACCAAGGGGGAGGAAAGATGGGGCCGGTCGGGCACAGCCTGGAGGCGGATGGCGATGCTGGTTGGTCCATCCGCCGCGCGCCCCACGCCCAGCGGTCGTGATCCTCCTCCCGTCCTGCAAGGGGCCCGCGCGTCCCCATCTCGCAGGGTCACACCTGGCTGAAGGCCTTGGGCGAAAATGAACAAGACTGACCAACATCCAAGGATCGTCGATGTAGATCTTCCTGGATCAAATAAACACCAGAAAAAATTGCCACCTCGCTATTAGACTAACAAAGATGATCAATCTCCCTTCCTTTACACCAATCTATGTAGAGGGGGGGCACCGTCAGTCCGAGCGAGACAGCGAGCACTTGGAACCGCCAGCGGGGCCCTGCCGTGGTGCCTCCGTGCCGTCGCTGCGGCTCGGCTTGCTGCCAGTATCGCACAGTTGGCCGTCGAGAGAGGGCGAGGAGGAAGGCAGGGCGGGGGGGCGGACGCGGAGGCAAGCTGAGCGGAGGGAGAGCACGACTGGCTGGCAGCGGCGGTGAAAGGAAACGCCGTCGCAGGGTCATCTCATCTTTGCCAGCCACGCCTTGGAACCTGCCTCCTTCTACTTCGTCGCTGCGGCCGAATATGCTGAATTCGTATTCCTGGTCGCCAGAGCCGGCTCCTCATCGTCCTCGCCGCCGACTCCTGTGCCACCCAGACCGCCGGGACCAGCTGCGTGGTTCGGAGCAGGGCTACATCGCCCAAGCGTGCAAGGTCCCCGACAACCAGAACGGCGTCAAAGTCCAGGGGGCCATGGTCGGAAGCAGCGAAGAGGTCAACCATCATTTCCAGAGCACGTGCAATAAGGTCGTCGCCCAAAGGGTCGCGATCGGGGGCCTGGAGCAGTCCCAGTGCGAGCTCGTGTTCCACCGCCGCTGCTTCGACGTATCCAAGGTCGGTTACATTCTCCGGTGCAACGGGGAATTGGTTAACGACGAGTCCCTGGCTGCATTCGACGTTTCGCTTCGGCACGGTACGGAGGACGCCCTTCACGGCAAGCTCTTGGACGAGGGATGGATTCAGGCCACTCTCTCTGTGGACGCTGGTGGACTCGGGCTCCAGGAGGCGTCCGAGTGCGCGCTGCCCGCGTTCATTGCCAGCCGGGTCGCCTCGCGGCCGCTCGTCGCAGCCATGTGTTTTCACGTGGAGGAGGAGGGGTTGGGGTCTGCCGCTAGGTGCATGCGGGAGTACGATAGGCGCACGCACGCGGCGGCGCAGAGGTGGCGGGACGTCCTCCCTGCCGGCGTCCACGACGCCGCGCGCATCCACCTCGAAGAGGCAGCCGCGCTGGCAGAGCGCCGCTGGCGGAGCTGGTGCTGGCGGAGCTGGTGCGCCGGCGAGGAGGAGGAGGAGCCGGGAGCTGGCTGGCGCGCCGCCAGCCACAGGCCCGGCGCTGCGGCCGTGGCCGAGGCGGGCGCGGAGGACCCTGAGCACCCGGCCGCCCCTCGGGGCCGCGGCGCGCCGCGCGTCCAGCGCGACCTCACCAGAGCGGCGGACCGCACAGTGGCCACTGGACTCCTATCCCGAGCGCGAGCGAGCGGGGACACCGATGCTGCGGACCGCCTCCAGGAACTCTGCCACCCGAACCAATGCCATGATTGGCTGTGGGCCATATCCCCGCACAAGGGACGGATTATGACCAGCGACGAGTTCGCCTTCGCCGTCCGCGTCCGCCTCGGCGTGGGCAGCCCCGATGACCCAGAGCATCCTCTGAGCCCGGGGATGCTTAGCCTTAAGCATCCCCGGGCCCGATGCTTAAGCTTTAACATCCGGCATACGCCAAACGCACAACCATTCACCGCATCGAAAATCATCTTTCCAAGCAGAAATGTACGCGCAATCGTATACTTTACGGGCCGAAGATGTACCATATGATCGAAAACCAGTCATGAGCATACACCCATGCGGTATAGTTTACACACATGTAATGTGCATTCTATACATATATATGTTTATATATGTATGTATATATATACATATACATATAGGTTCGCACGTGCGTTCCATCGTTCGGACGTTCTTCTTGTGCGTGCATGCTGCGCTGCTCCTTTCCTTTGCTGCGGCTGTCGTTCGCGTGGGCTCGTCCATCAGTTTATGGCAGGCTGCTCTGGGTCCGCGGCCTGTGGGGGTGCCCGAATTTCCTTCCCCCCCCTCGCCCTCGCCCTCCCCCCGTTTCCTTTCCACCCTTTCCCTGTCTCGGCGGCCCCTCTGCTCCGTCTTCATTATCCCTTCTCCGCTCCTCCCCCTCCACCCCCGCCGTTCCCCCCCTTCACCTTGCCCCTCCTTCTTCTCGCTATTCTCACTTAGTCGTTCCAAGCATTACTGGCCATTGCCTTCATTGTTCCTTCCCTGCTCTTTCCCCCCTTCCACATCCCTGCCCCCTTTTCCTCCTCCTCCTCCTCCTCCTCCTCTCGTTAGCCGTTCTGGCCGATTGGGAGGCGTCTGCAGCTCCTCCGCGGCTCCTGCTCCTCCTCCTCCTCCTCCTCCTCTCGTTAGCCGTTCTGGCCGATTGAGAGGCGTCTGCGCCTTCGTCCGCCCCCAGTTTTTTCCCCAGCCGCGCGCCTTCGACCCCCCCCCCCCCCTCGGGGGCAACGTCAGAGGGGGATGGGCCCTGGGGGGGAAGCGTCGACCCCCAGTCGAGGATGCGTCGCCGAAATGGGCCTCTATATAGCCCAAGCCTGCGCAGGAGCGTGCTGTGTTGATATCGGGGGGCTATCGCAGATCTATCAGCGACATCGCCGATTCCAGGTCGATGCTCCCCCCCTGAGCTGATTACACTCTGCCGTGGCCCCCCATCCCCGCCCCCACAAGGGAGGAGAGGAAAACGAGAGGAGGGGGAGTGATTGGGAGGAAAGGAGGGGGAGGAGGTGGAGGAGGAGGAGGAGGCGGATAAATAGGAGGAAGAGGAGGACGAGGAGGAGAAGGAGGAGGAGGAGGAGGGAGGGGAAAGAGTGGGCCTCAAAGGCGAAACGCATGGGGCTTGGGGGGGGGTCGAAAGCGGGGCGGCGCGATTTCGAAGGGGCTCGATGTCCTTTGTCAACGACATCCTAGATGGCCTCTGCTACATGCCAGAGGAACGCCGCACGGCGGCCGAACGAACAAAGGTGAGACCATGAAAAGGGGGAAGGGGGGAATAATGGTTGGGAGATGGAGGGAGGGACTCGAAACACCGCAAAGGGTCCTCTTGGAGCCATCGTGGGCCGTCTTGCACGCTCTTACCATTCGGGTCCCTGCCTCCCTCCCAGGCCCGGGGTCCAGGGTAGAGGAATGTGGCGGTGAGGCAAGGGGAGGAGGATGGGATAGTGACCGCGAAGGTGCTTTTTTCTCTGCTGAAGGCCTGGCAGCTCGATGGCACCACGAAGGTCCAGGCCAAAGATTGCGAATACCACTTTGCTGTGCTCAAGGCTATCATGAATAACTTGAAAGGGAAGCAGGCTGAACGGTGAGAGGCCTCCTATAGATGTGTGTCCGGGTAGATGGGGTCGAAGGATCGCGCCGCATCGCCGATGCATCGCCGATGTATCGGCGATGCATCGGCGATGCATCGTCGACGTCGGCGATGCATTGGCGACGTCGACCCGAAGCAAATCGGGCTCCACATCGAGCCACGTCGACGATGCATCGGCGATGCAGCGCGATTCTCCGACCCCATCTATTCCGACCCCATCTAGGAGGCCTAGAGGATGGAAATGAGAAAGATGCGGATGGATGGATGGAGGGAGGGAGGGAGTGAGAGGGCGGATGGAAGGAGGGAAGGAGAAACGAGGCTAGGAGGAAAGCGGAGGGCGGGCGAAAGGGGATGGGAGGTCAGAAGGAGGGGATAGGCAAACGGACGGGAGGGAATGGGTACAGAGGGGGAAGGAGGGGGAGGGGTACGAATCCAATGGCAGACCCAGGCTACAGTTGATGAGTATGCAAGCGCCGTCCACATCTATAACATGAGAATGGAAACGCCGTTCGACACAGGCACGCCCCAGCAGAAGGCTGGGTACCAAGAGAATGTGACGATCCAATGGGCCATTGCTGAGGGACAGGCCCTCCCGGGCCTTCGCGGCTCCAACATATGATGCGTTCCAAAAAAAACTTGCCTTCGAAGATCGAAGGAGTTGCCATCTCTTCCTCTGCGGAAGGCGACGGAAGGTCGGCGGAAGTAAAACGAGGCCGCCTCTGCGGGCGGAAGCCGGCGGAAGGCTGGCGGAAAGCGGCGGAAGTAAAAGATGCGTCCCCAAAAAATTGAAACGTGTTTGGGTTCAGGGTTTCCGAAGTCCCCCATATGGCTCCAGCCATTTCGCCTCCCCTCCTCCACCTCCCCCTCCACCTCCCCCCCTCTCCTCCACCTCCACCTCCCTTTTTCCACCTCCTCTCCTACGACTCGCCTCCCTTTCCTGCAGCCCCCCCCCCTCCACCACCACCCTCCCTCCCTCAACCTCTCGGCATTCCGTCGCTCGAAACGGTTCGACCCGCCCCCCGGAAGTCGTTCAAGTTTGACCAGGGCCCCCTGGGCCCAAAGGGGCCCCATCCAAACTAAATCCTCAATGTGGGTATTATCAAGCCCCCAAGGTGCTACATGACATGATAAGCTACCTGCACCGCCTCTCGCGCCACTCGACGGAGTCGAGGAGCCCCACCATCGCCGAGCTCAAGTCGCTCTGCCCAGAACCAGGAGCGCCGCAGACGCGGCGGCGCTCCACCGACAGTCAGGCTACCCAATCCGAGCCTACTACTCTACTCAACTCAATCGCGCGCTGGTTGACGGCGCGCCGAAGGGGGTGGGGGAACGGGGGGAGCTACGCCAAAGGGGGGGGGCTTTTAAGATGCCTTGACAGGGCTTCTCAAAAGCAAGCCCGCCCCCGTACCCCCACCCCCTTCGGTGCGCCGCCGACCTTGACCACTGACCCCTTCTCTCTGCCCGTAGGAGGTCCACGAGGACGCCCAGCGCTGTGGCCACATGGGACGAGGTGTCTCAGGAGAAGAAGACACACAGATCTTTCAGGACAACCTCCTCCTCCTCCTTCTCCTCCTCCTCCTCTTCCTCCTCCCCCGCCTCTTCCTCCACTCCTTCCTCCTCCCCCTCCTCCTTCTCGTCGTCCTCGTCCTCCCCTTCTCGTCGTCCTCCTCCTCATCCCTTCTCATTCCCATTGTTGATCAGTCTGCTTGATAATGCGCACTCTTACCTCTCCCTCCTACTCTGACTGATCATCCTCTTCGTCCTCTCCCTCTCCCTCTCCCTCTCATCCTGGCCTCGGTTGGTGCCCCCCACCACTCCCCCTATGCTCGCGAGCACTCTGGCTTCCACATCCTCCTTTTCCTGCTGTTAATGCTCCTCCTCCTGATCCTCTTTCTCCTCAATCCCCTTCCCCCTCGTGTTTCTGCCGTTCATGCGCATTCCTCCTTGTCCTCACCCCTACCCCCTCCTCGCCTCAGGACGAGCAGAACACAGGCGCTGTGATCAGTGATGATGATGATGATGATGAGCCAGACCCAGAACAGAAAGCTGGTGTTGGTCTGAAATGGTGTCGGACGGAGTTTCTCGAGGGCGTCCCGGCGCCCCATTAAAAGGAGGGGGGGGAGGAGGAGGAGGAGGAGGAGGAGGAGTGGGAGAAGGAAAAGGAGGAGAAAAAGGAGGAGGCTTCAGGGGGCCCAATAAGCGCGATAGATGGGCAGGAGAACGGGCGGAGGAAAGGAGGGCGAGGGGAGAAGCGGAGGAGGAGGATGAGGAAGGAGAGGATGGAGGACTAGAAGGAAGAGGAGGAGGAGGAGGAGGAAAAGGAGGAGGTACATGAAGAGGGAAATGAGGAGGAATAGAAAGAGATAGGAAGAACAGCCGCGTGCATAATTCACGGGCGCTCCTGGGGCGATACACATAGTAGAGGAGTAGCAAGGTATATGGAGGGAGGTCTGGATGTTGTCGGGGGAGGGACTGGAAGTTGAAAAGGAGGGAGGGGAAAGGAGGCGAGGAATTCCCGACTGGCATCTCTCGTAGGTACTGCAGCACGTGAAGGCCCTGATCTACGAGAGTCACCCTGAGGTGGATAAGGACTGTGGGCTGGGCAAAACATCCATCCCCTTTCCCTCCTGAGCCTCCCGCCCTCGTCTTCTTCGTTCCTCCCTGCCCCCTCCTCTTGTCTCCTATTCCTCCTGCTTCCTGGTCGTCTCCCTTCTCCCTTCCCACCAATTTCATGATCCTCCTCCTTCCCCCGTTCGACGGGTCGAGCTCGACGATGAGGGGCGCAGAAACGAAGCGACTCGAGGGGATGGAGGTGCGGCGTGGTCCCTTCGAAAGGCCCTACCCCCCTGCTTCTGCAACTGCGACTCTGACCTCCCTTCCACATCTCCTCCTTCTTATTTATGTTCCCCACCATCTTGTGGCGTTGGGTCGTCGTTTTGAAGAGACAGCGCCCCGCGCGCCCTCCGTCCCCCCCCCTCCTCCGATCATCACCATCATCACCATCATCACCATCATCACCATCATCACCATCATCATCATCATCATCATCATCATCATCACCATCATCATCATCATCATCATCTCATCATCATGTCATCATCATCACCAGCATCACCAACGGCAGCAGCAGCATCACCATCAGCAGCATCATCATCAGCATCATCATTACCATCACCATTAGCATCACCATCGTCATCATAATCACAATCCCCACCTTCATTATCACCATCATCACCATCACCATCGCCACGGTCACCATCACCATAACCGTCGTCATCATCATCATCATCATCATCATCATCATCATCATCACCATCAGCATCATATATCTCCAGGTCTCCTGCGCGCAGCCCCCGCACCGCTACGCCGACAAGCGCTGGCAACGCCGAAACCATGGACAGATCTTCTGCCCTGGGGCTGCGCGCAGGAGATCTGCCCATGGCTTCTGCCTGATCTTCGCTCGTCGGCGTAGCGGTTTGGCGGCTGCGCGCAGGAGATCTGCCCATGGTTTCTGCGTTGTCAGCGCTTGTCCTTGGGATTAGGTAAATGTGGCGGGAAGCGATCACCCCCCCCCACCCCAAAAAAATTCAAAAAAACAACAGCATCATCATAACCGTCATCATCATCAGCAGCAACATCAGCCTCATCAGCATCAGCATCAGCATCATCAGCATCAGCATCATCATCGTCATCATCATCATCATCATCATCATCATCACCAAATCAGCAACAACATCATCAGTATGATCATTGTCACCATCATCATCATGTATCGTCATCGCCATCGTCATCATCATCAGCAACATGGCCGCAAACATCATCGCCACCAACATCGACATCATCATTGCCGTCATCATCAACATGTTCGCCACTCATGTCGGCGCACCTCTTACCTTGTCCGTGGCCCGCTAGGGAGCGCCACCCAAGGCCGCAGTGGCAGGGTTCGCATGGCGGCCCCGCCCCAGCAATTCGGCACACGTTTCGTGAACCCATAGAGAGCTCCACCGAAGGCCCAAGTGGCAGGGTTTGCATGGTGGCCCCGCCCCATTTCGGCACACCCCACACACGTTTCGTGGCCCCATAGGGAGCTCCACCAAAAGGCTCCAGTGGCAGGGCTCACATGGCGGCCCCGCCCCAGTTCGGCACACCCCTCACACGTCTCATGGCCCCATGGGGAGCTCCATCGAAGGCCCAAGTGCCAGCGCTCGCATGCGCCCATCGCACCCATTCTGGCACACCCCTCACGCGTTTCGTGGACCCATAGAGAGCTCCACAAAAGGCCCCGCCCCAGTGGCAGGGTTCGCATGGCGGCCCCGCCCCAGTTCAGCACACTCCTCACACGTCTCATGGTCCCATCGGGAGCTCCACCGAAGGCCCAAGTGCCAGCGTTCGCATGCGCCCACGCGTTTCGTGGGCCCACAGGGAACTCCACCGATCGAACGTGGTGCACACAACGACGGTGCCCACAACTACACATGGCCGTGAGGAGCACGCGCTGAAGCTAGCGCAGAGCCTCACTGACGGCAACGGGGCTCTCGACACCAAGGTTGTGGACGATAGCTTGCGTGGAACAGTCGCGGAGGTGGACTCAGACTCGGACAACGGCGACGCAGCGCCTGAGCCAGGAGATATCCCCGCTCCGCGTCCGGTGCCGACTGCAGCGCAGCTGCTAGAGCGAGCTCGGGCGAAGCCCGCTGTGACGAACCTGGGGGAGAAGCCCAAGAAGCCCGAGGGCGGTGGCGAGCCCAAGAAGGTCGAGGGCGGTGGCAAGCCCAAGAAGGCCCAGGGCGAGAACGATGAAGCGGGCACGTGGAACACTGCAGAGCCTCAGACATCGACGGGCTGGCTGACCACGAAGAAACGGCCCGCGACGAGCTCAGCAGACGAGCCGGCGACGAGCAAAGCCAAGGCACCATCCGATGACGAGACCAAGCTGGCTGAGGCGAGCGAGGCTGCGGCTGCAGCGGCAGCGCCTCCACCTCCGATCCTCCAGGCAAAGGCCAAGGAGAAGTCGGCGGCGCCCAAGGGCATAGGTGGTCGGGTCTTGCAGGACCCGCAGGAGTGGGCCGCGCGGCACAAGCACGTGCTGGAGCTGATCCCGAAGGATGCGCATCCACCCCCGCATCCACACGGCGAACACAGCTATAGCGTGAACATCACGCTGGGGAAGTGGAACCAGATGGCACTGAGATCCAACGTGTACCCGCCTATACAGTGGAGGCGTTAGTAGTCCCAGGAGGCGCCGGACCCTGGAGGATTCCTTATCTAATGAGGGCGGCGGTGATATCCGTGGCCGATCCACGACTGGAGTTTCACTGGCTTCGAGACCCTGGATTCCTTCTTAAATGTGCCTAATCCTGTAACCCGCGCCCCCTCTTTGCATTATACTTTGAGCAGGGGGGGCAGAGGGAAAGAGGTGCAGGGGTAGATATATAGGATCTCCCAAAAGGCCCGCATCGAAGTTCATGTGCGAGCTCGCGCTTTCAGGGTGGTGAAGCCCGTCATGACGAAGGAAGAGGG
>CAUYUJ010016569.1:138438-140938 GCA_963575745.1 Prorocentrum cordatum | reverse complement strand
GTCCAGGGGATCGACCGGGCGAAGTTTATCTAGGCCCTTGGGCCAAACGGAACACCAGAATGTACGATTTGCCAATCAACAGGTGAGCCGAGTAACCCTCATCATACTGGTGGCTCTTGCATTGCACAATGCACGATTTATAGTAGAGCAGCCTCAGTCGTCCTTACTCCCAGAGCACCCACGGTGGAAAGCTATGATGACCCAGTTTGGCTCCAAGTTCATTTCGATCAATATTTCAATGCGGAATTTTGCTGGGTCGACCCTGAAACCTACTTGGCTGTTCAGTAATTGCGCCAGGATTGCGACGCTGTGCTCACGTGAGCCAATGATGGCTGATGATCCAAACAACGTGCAAACATACGAGAACAAAACGTCGGAAATCACAGGGAAGCCTTATGTAGAGGGGAGCGGCGGGCTGAAAGGGACCCAAGCATACCCCACAGCTTTTGGCAAAGCCGTCGCAGAGACATACGCCAACGAACTGGCCGAAGTGACCTACGGCGAGGGGGTCGAGCTCTCCGATCTCGAAGACGTGCCTACGTCGAATGATCCCTGGGACGATGCCGATTTAGATAGCGTGATTGCAGAGCTGTCTGACGCTCTGCGCGGCGAGAAGCGCACTGTTGCCACCTAGGCTGCCAACTGCACTCACTGGCTGGCATCGACTGCCACAGCAAAACACTTGTCCCTCGCAGATCCTGGTTTCAGGACCCCCATCCTGCCCCATTCCGCCATCGGAGCCCTGGGAACCATTTTTTCTCGCTCGGGACTCGTGGCAACCAAAATTTTGGAAAAATACACTTGCCGACATCAAAATTTCCAGGGCCCCGAGGGAGGCGGCCGACCGTAAGAAACCGGGAGAAACCGTAAGATAACACACTAAAACCGTAAGAAACCGTAAGATAGCCCGCCTGAAAAAATTAAGCCCGCGAACGTCAATCTTGGGATGATTTGAGGCAGCGAACGTCAGTCCTGGGATGGAGTTGGACTTGCGTTCTCACGGTTTGGGCTAACTTACGGTTTCTTACGGTTTCTTACGGTTTCTTAATGGATTTGTGATTCAGACCTGCCCCAACTTACGGTTTCTTACGGTTTCTTACGGTGCCGCAGGCCAGAGCTTTTCTTACGGTTTCAGAGTTCTTGTAACCCCCAGCATGCAGGCCCATGGGGCATGAGCCCATTTCAGCGTGTTTGCAGCCAGTTCAGTGCCCGAGCTTCTGTGGCTTGCCTGTGGAGGCTGCGTGCCATGGCCGCGCGGTCACAGTACTATTTCCTTAAGGACCCCAATGGCCGTATCGTCGTTGATTTCAACGGCAAGGCTATCATGTTGAAGCACTCTGATGTCTTCCAAGTGAAGGTCGAGGGTGCCGATCCTGATCGAGAGTCCACGGCCGCAGGTTCGGGCTTGCACTCCCAGGCGAAGGAGTCAGGGGGGTATCTTCTCTAGACGTCCTACCCCTGTCCCCCCCGAAGAAGGCCCGAAGGGCCCTGAGGGCCCCTTCACGGGCTCCCTGAAAAAGGCCTCAAAGGGGATGTGGGTATGGATGTTGACAATAACTACCCCCCTCAGGAAGAGCCTGGTGATACTGCAGGGCCAACCTCAGGCCTCGCGCAGCCCGTGATGCCGCCCCCCGCGGCCATTAAATCAGCCCCGCCGGAGCCTCCTGCAAGCTTGCGCCCTCAGGCGACCACCTCCTCCTCTTGCTCCTCCTCCTTCTCCACCTCCTCTTCGCCCTCCTCCTCCTCCTCGCCCTTCTTCAACTTGCCTTCGTCCTCTCCCCTTGTCCTTCTCCCTGCTCATCTTCCCCCTCGCCCCCCTGCTCCTCGGGGGTGGCCAGAACCTGCGCAGGCGGAGCCGTGTGATGATGAGTTCGGGACTCCGACGAAGCGCAGGCGGCTGCGAGGCAAGACTCCGTCGTCCCCGGGATTGCCAGGGAGTGAGCCTATTGATGACACGACTGCCGCGCCATCGGAATCCCAAGGCCCCGAGAGTTCGCTGTCCACTCCCAAGTCAGTGTCCGTGCCCCGCCAAGCAGACGGCAGCGTTAGCGGCGCGGATCTCCGCGAAGCACTGTTCGAGGCCCAAGCTTCCCTTGGAGAGGCTCGCAGAGCAGCTAAATGGAATAGTATGACCAGGAAGCTCCAGTCAAAGAGTTGCCCTCCTTTGATCAAAGAAAAATGGGCCATGGCTGGTGCGGACAAGAAAAGCAAAAACGAAGTCTTTGCATTGTTTTTGGGGTGCGGCGGAGAAGTCGGAAAAATGGCTGTGATCGAGGAGATGGTCAGGACTCATGGGCAACAATCCTGCTCCTAGCACGTGGGGTTTACATTGGGGCTGGGGGGGCCAGGTGTGCCAGAGTCTGGGGGCCATGCCTACCTACCTCTCTCTCTCTCTCTCTCTCTCTCTCTCTCTCTCTCTCTCTCTCTCTCTCTCTCTCTCTCTCTCTCTCTCTCTCTCTCTCTCTCTCTCTCTCTCTCTCTCTCTCTCTCTCTCTCTCTC
>CAUYUJ010016569.1:77500-138338 GCA_963575745.1 Prorocentrum cordatum | reverse complement strand
GAGAGAGAGAGAGAGAGAGAGAGAGAGAGAGAGAGAGATTCGGGCTCCCGCGGTGCATGCATCTCAACTTTCCGCGCCTGGCCCCTCCAAACATGGGCCATTTTTATTCCGTGGCCCGAAAGCCCCTTAGAGCCACGGAAAGAAGAATGAAACAGCACTCATCCAACATCGTCCTGTAGTCACGTG
This sequence comes from Prorocentrum cordatum, assembly GCA_963575745.1. NCBI lineage: Eukaryota > Dinophyceae > Prorocentrales > Prorocentraceae > Prorocentrum > Prorocentrum cordatum. Next base: position 138,152 of record CAUYUJ010016569.1, on the reverse strand, counting down.
GGCGATCAGGTTTTCAACGGGGGGATGTGGGCGTGCTCCGAAGGACCGAGACCAAGAAGCAGGAAGATATCGACTCTTGGTTCACTGCAGAGGATCTACTTGAAAAATACCATAACAAACAATCACGCGTCGATCAAGTGATCGCTGTGTGCATGAAGGACTGAAGGATGCAGCTAATCCACCCCTCCTCCACACTCCTTCATGTATCCTCTGTCCTCTCCCCCTCCTCCCTCCAAGCCTTCTCGTTCAATTCCTTCTCCCAGCGCTCAGGACAAAGCGAACAGGACCCGGGCCCACCCTGATTTTCCAGGCGACGAGAGCATGATTCAATACAAGGCCCATGACTCAAGCAAGGCGAGTACTGCTACCAAAGTTTCATCAAAAAAAAACGATACACTGGGAGTCTCTCATCAGCGGGGACACTGCGCTGGAGATGGCCAAGAACATCGAAAACCTATTCTATATCGAGGGTGGGCCGAACATCGCGCGCGCGGCGCCCGAGGGGAAGGGGGCGGCCGCGCTGGGTAACAAGGTCAAGGTCTTCAATCCGAAGGGGCACTGTGATGCGTGGGGGGCTAAGGCGTCCGACTGGGCGACCCTCTACAGGGATTGCCACGGCAAGCTCAAGGAGAAGGACTGCAGAGACAAACAATGACGAAACGTAGGCAAGCAAGCAAGCAAGCAAGCAAGCAAGCAAGGAATCAATCGACCTAGCAAGCACGTAAGCAGATAAGGCTGCGCGGACAGGCAGGCAAGCAAGATGGCAAGGGATGGGCAAAGACGAACAAACGTGATACGCATGTGCAACAAAAACAAACAATATACGTAACACGGGGGCAACCTGTTTCCCCACGATCCTGCGGTGTTGGGCCCTCGTTTTGAAGAGACAGGTCACCCGCATCATCATCAGCAGCAGCATCGTCATCATCGTCATCAGTATCATCATCCCCATCATCATCCTCATCATCGTCATCACCACCACCATCGTCATCATACTCATCAACATCGTCATCACCATACTCATCATCATCATCGTTATCAACATCGCCATCGTCATAAGCACCACCATCATTATCAACATCATACTCATCAAACCTACTGCGCGCAGCCCGCAAACCGCTACGCCGACAAGCCCTGACAAGCTGGACAGATCTCCTGCCCGGGGGCTGCGCGCAGGAGATCAGTCCATTGTTTCTGCGGGTGCAGTGCTTGTCCTTAAGCTTGGGTGAATAAGGCGGGAAGCGTTCACCCCCCGAAAAAAAAAACAAACTCGTCATCATCATCATCCTCATCATCCTAATCAGGCTCCGTCATCATCATCATCAGCATCATCATCATCGCCGCCATCGTCATCATCATCATAACCATCATCATCACAATCATCATCAGCAGCATCGTCACCAGCATCGCCATCATCATCAACAACATGGCCATAATCATCATCACCACCCTCGACCTCATCATCATTGCCGTCATTATCAACATGTTCGCCACGATGTCGGCCCACCCCTTACCTTGTTCATGGCCCCCTTGAGAGCTCCACCGAAGACCATGTGGCAAGGTTCGCATGGCGGCCCGCCCTATTTCGGCACACCTCTCACACGCTTCGTGGCTCCATGAGAGCTCCACCGAAGGCCTCAGTGGCAATGTTCGCATGGCGGCCCCGCCCTATTTCGGCACGCCCCTCACGCGCTCCGTGGCCCCATAGGGAGCTCCACCGAAGGCCCCAGTGGCAGGGCCCGCATGAGCCCGACGCCCTGCACACCCCTCGCACTGCAGTTCGTGGCCCCGTAGGGAGCTCCACCGAAAGCCCAAGCAGCAGGGCTCGCATGGCGGCCCGCCCTATTTCGGCACGCCCCTCAAACGCTTCGTGGCCCCATAGGGAGCTCCACCAAAGGCCCAAGTGGCAGGGTTCGCATGGCGGCCCCGCCCCACTTCGGCACACCCCTCACGCGTTTCGCGGCCCCAGCGGAGCTCCATCGAAGGCCCCAGTGGCAGGGTTCTCATGGTGGCCCCGCCCCGTTGAGGCACGCCCCTGTGGCTCCATAGGTAGCTCCACCGAAGGCCCACATGCCAGTGCTCGCACGCGCCCATTACATCCATGTTGGCACACCCCTCACACGCTTCGTGGGCCCATAGGGAGCTCCACCGAATGTGGTGCATGCAACGACGGTGCCCACAACTACATATGTTCGGGCCCTTCGCCATGCTACTTTTTGGTTTGCGTTGGCCACCTCCTTCCATATAGGAGTGGGCGGTCCAGCTCTTGCCGCTCTTGCAGTCCGCTGCGAAGACGTTTGACGGGGTGGCGGGGAGGGAACGCGCGGCCTACATCCCGTCAGCTATCTTCTCCCACTCCACCCTTCATTGCCTCTCCTTTCCCTCGATCCCCTTCTTTCCCTCGCCCCCCTCCGCCCTTCCTTTTCACCTCCAGTCAATGCGGCCGACGGGTTGTGCCGCGCCTCCGCCCCCCCCACCCCGAAGGTGCACGGCGGCTTTGTTTCCATCTCCCCCAAGTTGCCGGGGGAACCCGAGGAGGGGAAGAAGGGGGGGGAGTGCCTTGACATGCTTCAGGGGGCCATCGAAAACTAGAAGCGTGCCGTGGCCCAATGCTCCGACGCCTTGGACGGCGCACAGAACATGCTCCCGGGGAAGAAACTGAAAACGCCGATTGAGCCCGCCGTGCCCGATTTTGCCAAATTTAGCCCGGCTCCCGCGCCTAAAGCAAAGGCGAAAGGCAAGCCCAAGGCCAAGCTTTCTGACCAGTGAACCCGTGAGCATATTTTTTGTAGGAGGCTCGTTGCGCGACGGTATTGCGACAGCATGGGTATATGATATTCCACCTCGAGGTGCAAGTCTAATCAGATCCGCCATGCCCGTCAATCCCCTCTTGCTTCTACCCATTCCTTCTGCCCGTTGCCCTCTCCTCCGCGCTCTCCCCATTCCCCCGGGGATTTTGGAACGCTGCTCAGTCGCGCTTGCTTCCCACTCGTGCTGTCCCCCGAGAGGCCTGCAGTGCGGCAAGGGCCCGCTTGCTCGTTCCCTCTCGCTCTCCTTGTCGCAGGCGTGCTGTCTCAATGCTTAGGCGCGCAGCGCTTGTGAATGAGGCGCGAGCCCGCAATGCTGCCGGCGCGCCCCATGCAGCTGCCCCTCCGGCGGCCAAGCGGCCCAACTTAGGACGCGCGGGTGCCCGCTTGGAATTTGCGAGGGAGCGTGGGGCGAAAGCGGCAAACGAGGGGAAACGCATGTTCACAATTACGTGGCCCCTGGGGATGGCGCCGTTCCTGCACCCTGGCAAATCCCAAGTGGGCACCCTCGAAGGATCTGATGCTGCCAGTTCTCGAGTGTCTGAACAATTGTTTGATGGTGTTTGTCGAGGAGACCTGCCAGTGACTGAGGCCCAGAGGCTGGCTTCGAATGTGGTGACAGGCTATGGGCCAGGGCAAGCGCTCGTGGATGGTTGGGCTTCGCTGGGGTCACATGGTCGCCGAAAGGGCAACTGCCACCGAGATTTGCGAAAGTGGGCTCAGACATTCGATGTTGATCTCGATGTTGGTTTTGTCAAGACCCCCGTTCGCAATTTAAAAGACCACGGGGCAGTGGAGGTCGACCACGCTATATTGCATCCCCATGAGGTTTTCGCAGCGGCCTGGGAGGCAGGGGAGGGCGCCTTCAATCAATTGTTCTGCCCTGGAGGGCACGCCGAATTAAGACATTCTTGGCGCCAGCAACGGAACCTCGACTGGGTGAAAGATCACCCTGGTTTCAGCGATTTGCACCATGAGAAGAAATGGTGTGTGCCCTTAGGGGTGCACGCCGATAAAGGTGAACATATCAAACGTGATAAGATATTGGCTGCATCTTGGGGGGGTCTTTTGTGTCGGGCGCCCGCTGAAATGAGCAGGATCCTTTTTACGATTATCCCGGACGAGATTCTGATTCCAGGGGCTACTGATGAGCGGATATACGCTGCCTTGACGTGGTCATTCCAATGGCTGTTGAGAGGGGAATGGCCACCAACGGATCACGACGGACAGGCATGGCCACACGGCTCCAGGCGCTACTTGAATGGCCCGGCAACATCATGCCTCGCAAGCGAGAGGGTTTTGTAAATTTGAAACACGAGGGCCTCCATCCCGGAGCCTCGCCTCCTCCTCTACCACCTCCCTTCCTTCCTTTCCAGGCACCTCGCTCATCCTCCTCATCGCTCCTCCTGTATTTCCATCCCTACCCTCCCCTCCTCCTACCTCCTCCCCCTCCTCCTCCTCCTCCTCCTCCTCCTCCTCCTCCTCCTCCTCCTCCTCCTCCTCCGCCTCCTCCTCCTCATCCCCCCTCCTCCTCCCCCCTCCCCCTTTGCCTCCTCCTCCTCCTCCCTCCCCTGCTCTTTTCCCTCCTTCAACAGCGAGGGGGGGTGCGGGCCGTGGGGACTTTTGGACCCGAGCCGAACTCTCGACGCAGGAAGCTTTAAAGGCCTTTTTGCAGAATACCGCGGCGACTGGGAATGGTCTGCCGATACGTTTGGCTGGAGGAACTGTTTTTTTTCCTCCTGCTGATTCGTCCTCCACTTCCACGTCCTCCTCCTGCTAATCCATCCTCCAACTCCACTCCTGCTGATCCGTCTACTTCTCCCTCCTCTACCCCCGTTCCCTCCCCCTCCATATTCTTCGCTTCTCGTCGACCCACCTCGTCCTCATCCGCTCTCCTGCCTCGCCCTCTCCTCCCGAAGTCTGCCCCCTCCTGTTGCTGCTGCTCTATGTCCCCATCCATCTTCTGCGCCACTGGCGCACCGTGCTGCTGGCACCCGCTTCGCTTTGTGTTTTAAGCCGCCTCCAGGGGTAAAGACACCGCCTCCAGGGGGTACAGGCACAACAGTTGCTGCCACCGAGATTTCGCCAGCAAGACCAATGAGCTGATGAAATTCACAGATTGGTCAGATACTGCGTTTTGGCGGGGCACTGCAATCACTAACCGAGATTACTTAGCACAGCCTGGCCCCAAGAGCGTGCTCACTACTATGCCCGGTTGGCAACTGTGCCGCACACGTATCGACGATATGCACTGCACAAAGCTCGGGGTGGGACATCATGTAATAGGTGGCGCACTTGTGTACTTGGTAAGTCAGCGTGCATATCGATATCTCGGCCCTGCAGTGTCAGAAACCATGCCTCCAAATACTGGCGCCCAAGACATGTTGGGCGATCTCGGCCTTCGCTTCAAAGAGTGGTTGAATGATCACTCGCTAAATTGCTCCATCAAGAGGTTCACTCTTAAACGCCTTCATCGTGATACGAATTCGTCGTATCCTTTTTTCAACTGCAAGGCCGCGCAGACTGCCCCTTTGGTTGCGTGGTTGGCTGACATCATGCTTCAGTGGACTGAATGCTGCCCGCCAGCCGAGAAGGAGACGGCCCTCATCACTTCAAACATGCTTTGGGGGTTATCTCGTTATTTCTGGGTGTGTAAAAACGGCGGCAGGTTTTTTACCCCCGCCGAGCGCAGTGATATTCATGAGGCAGGACATACATTTCTTTATATGTACTCTGAGTTGCGGCGGCCGTCCAACGAGAAAGGCTCGTTTTTGTGGCAGATTATTCCCAAGTTCCATCAATGCCACCATTTGGTGTTAGATTCGTTTGCCGACGGGTGCAACCCCAGGTTCTTCCACTGCTTTGGGGACGAGGATCAAGTTGGACGCATGCTGAAAATCGCCAGAGCCAGCCACGCATCGACAGTCGTGTTCAACACTGTAACACTTTTCTGGATTGGCCTGGTGAGGAGGCTGTCTTCTTTGTGATAGAACTCGGCCCTGTGCCGAACATAGCGCTAGTGGAAAACGCGGGAGAGGAGGAGGGGCGGGGGGAGAAGACGCCGATTTCAGGCCGACCGCTGCGCTGGACTGCCTCAGACCTGGACCCCGGGACGCCGGGGACGAGATGGGGAGGGGCAAGGATAAGAAACGTTCGGCTGCAGGGGCAGGCGTCATTCGGCGATACCTCCACCTGCTCCTCATCCTCCCTCCATCCCCCCTCTGCTCTTGCTCGTGTTCTTGCTCCTGCCCCTCTTGCTCACCTGCCCCCTCCCCTCCTCGTCCTCGAGCCTGCGGCGGATTGGACATCCAAGGGTGAACCTTGCAGGGGGAGGAAATCTGCCCTGTTGCTGAAATCATCGGCCCATTGGCGACGTGATCCCATCATGGCAGGGCGAGCCCCGACCCCTCCCTGCAGGGTTCGCCTTTAGATATCCAATCTGCCTTGTTCCTCTCTGGCACAATAGAAGCCTAGGGGGTAATTCCCGCGGAGATCTCGAGGACCTCGCCCTGCCTGCATGGTTGGGCGAGGCCCTCGAACTCTGGGCGAGGCCCTCGAGATCTCCACGGGAAGTGCTCTCTGGACTTCTATTGAGCCTAGCTTCTCTATGCTTCTCTCTAGGGCATCTGTCGCGCTGTAAATCCACGGGCGCGCCCCGCGGGGGAGGGTGGGGGGCCCTGCCCTGCAGTCGGGTGGGTGATCGGAGAAATAATCCGATGAACATGCATGGCAGGGCAGGTTCCCCCCACCCACCCCACTGGGCGTGCCCTCGGACATACTGCGCGCCAGGCCATCTGGAAGTCAAGGGGTACTCAAACACCAATTCGCCTCCTCCTCCTCCTCCTCCTCCTCCTGCCCCTTCTTTGAGTTACCCCTCGACTTCCAGTTGGCAGCTCTCGCATCGGAAATCCAGGGCCGACCCTAAAACACAGGGAGGAAGAGGGAAGCGAGAGAGGGAAACGGAAGAGGGGGGGATAGGGGGGAAGAGGAAAGGACCCTGGGGAGGTATACCCGAGGAGGGAGCGGAGAGGAGGTGAAGGGGAAGAACGGGGGCCCTGGATTTCCGATGCGCGCCGCCCCTCGCGTGCTCGCGTGCCCCGCCCCGCCGCCGCCCCGCCGCCGCCCCGCCGCCCCGCCCGCGCGTGCTTGCTTGCGAAGGGAGAGGGTGAGAAGACAAGGAGGAGGAGGAGAGGAGGAGGAGGAGGAGGAGGAAGGAGAGGAGAGGAAGAGGGGAGGAGAGGAGGGAAGAGGAGAAGAGGGCGGAGGTCATGGAGGACACGAGGATGATTGATGATGAGGATGAGGGTGATGATGATGGTGATGAGATGATGGTTGATGGTGATGATGACGATGATGATGCATGATGATGATGATGATATGATGATGATGATGATGATTGATGATTATGATATGATGATGATGATGATGATGATGGATGATGATGAGAGAGATGTTGATGATGCTGATAATGATTGATGGATGAGGGAGGAGGAGTAAGGAGAAGGAGGGGGAGAGGAGGAGGCGGGGGCGGAGGGGAGGAGGGGGGGGGAAAAGGGGGGAGAGGGGGGGGGGCGAGGGAGGAGGGGGAGGAGGACGAGGAGGAGGAGGAGGAGGAGGAGAAAGAGGAGGAGGAGAAAAAGGAGGAGGAAGACGAGGAGGAGGAGGGGGAGGAAGAGGACCACGAAGACGAGGAGGAGAACGAACAAAACACCATCCTCACCTTCCGCCTCCTCCTCCCCCACCGGGCCAGGCAGCGCCGCGAGCAGTCGCGGCGGGCCGTGATTCTTCTGATCCTCATCCTTTTTCCCCCCCTCCTCCCGCCCCGTTCCTTTCCTGCCCCCCCCGCCCCCTGCCCTCTTTCCCTCCGCCCTCCCTCCCCCGCGGGCGCCCCTGTGGGCCATTGGACTCGGTGTCGGCCTTGCTTCGCCGGCGTCCGCGTGGTCGTTGTGTCTCTGCCTTGCTGCCTGCTGCCTTGGCTTGCTTTGCTGTGCCTGCTGCCTGCTGCCTTGGCTTGCTTGATGTGTGTTGCTATGTTTTGCCATGCATGGTTATGCCTTCGACTTCGTTTCTGCGCTGTTGTTGCTATGCTGTGCCATGCAATGCTATGCATTTGCCCTTGTTGTTGCGCTGTTTTTGCTGTGTTTCCATGCGTTGCTATGCCTTGGTTGCCTTGATGCGTCTGGGTTGCCTTTGTTGTGCTCGTCTCCGTGTCTCGACCGTTTCGCCGTAGCACAAAATATACATACATAGGCACACACGCACACGTAGCATGTTTTAAAACATATATATATGTATATATATATAGAATGTGTACGCGTGCCGCACACACGTATATAACACATTATTATGATAAATCGTAGTCGTTCTGATTTTTTTTCAAAAAAACGCTGACATTTAAAGACGGAACATACGAAAATAAGCGCCTGAACAAACAAATCAGCGCCGATTGTCCCAGCCAACAACAACTCCATCCGGGCCCGATGCTTAGCTCTAAGCATCCCCGGGTCCAGCAACGTCACTGATGCTTAGCGCAAAGCATCCCCGGGCGGCCGAGATGCTCTGGGGAGGAGGTGGCGTGCGCCAACTGCGGTGAGTGCATCGTTGGCCCGTGCGGCAGCCGCGGGCTCCTTTGCGCCAGAGGCCCCTGCAATGCCGGACATGATGCAGTCCGTGACGACGTGCATGCATTCGCCGGCGCTGTCGATGGCAGCACAGAGCTCGAGCCGTTAGGCCTCGTGAGCTCACGCCCACTGCTCCGCCCTGCGGACGTTCTGACTGGCGTCCCGGATCCGTCCGGGCGCCTGGCGGCATTGGATGTGGGAATCATAGCGCCTATGGCGGCGGGAGCAGGCGACAACTGCGTGGAGACGATGGTCAGAAGCAGCGCCGAGCCGATGGCTGCCGGAGCGAGCTTGAGGACAGCGGAATGGAGAATCGGGCGATGGTTGTGGGCGCCTTCGGCCGCTTCCGCGACGAGTTCCTGAGGGCGCTGCAGTCGATTGCCCGGGCGCGCGCGAGACGGCGGGGCGCGGAGGCGCACGTGGAATTGCACCACGTGCAGACTCGGATCGCCGTCAGCATCTGTCGCTGCGCAGCCCGCATGGCGCGGGCGCACGCGCCGCTGGCCGTCGACGAGAACGACGCGGTCGACGAGCCCGCGGACGCGGCCGCCGGCCGTGGCCGAGAGGCGCGGGCGCCCTGGCGATGTCCCATGGGGCGGATTCCGCGGCCCCGGCGGCAGCTGCTGCGGCGGCCCCAGCGGCGGCGGCGGCGGCAGCAGCGGCAGCCCCCGCTTGACGACGCAACGATTGCCGCCCGTCCCCCGCCCCCGCCCGCCCGTCCTTCTCCGTCTTCTCCTCATTCCCCCTCCCGGCTCTCCCTGGCGACGGCTGGCCTTGCCCGCCCGCGCGCTGGTGCGAATTGCGTCTGCCGCGGCATCAATTCGTCGAGCGCAACGCCTCCCCTCCCCCCCTTCCTCCTCCCCTGTCCCCCCCCCCTCCCCCTGCCCCCTCCTCCTCTGCGTTGGGCGGGGCCGGCCAGGAGGCCGCGGCGCGGCTCCTCTGGGGGCCCGGGGCGGCCCCACCGTCGCCGCGAGCCAAAACATGCTCTCTGAGCAGCTCGGAGGCAGCTCCTTGGCAGCGCTTCCCGGGCTCGCGCCCACCTCCGAGGCAGGTCGTGGCGGCGCTATTGCCGGGGCGCCGCGGCCAGCACGCGCCACCTCGCAGATCTCGCGGAGCTCCAGGGAGACTCCCGCGCGCACTGCCAGGCCCGAGCTTCGCCCCGGCGTTTCGCAGCGGGTACGCAATAAAAAAGTTATCCCGGCAAAGCAACCTAACAGCGATGTGTAGGTGCATATCTGGAAGCATTCCCCTTAAGATTCAGATGAGAATCCAGTTGTCGAATTGTGCTGTTCTCGCAGTCTGCCCCCCCCCCCCCCCAGGTAGCGTTCGCGATGGACAGCGCCACAGACACAGCCTCACAGCTCAGGCCTGCCTCAGCCTCAGCCTCAGCCTCCTCAGCCTCAGCCTGCCTTCAGCCTCCGCCTTCAGGGCCTGCTGCACGGCCTCAGCCTTCAGTCTGCACTGGAGGAGGGGCACCTCAGCCCTCAGCCTCAGCCTCAGTGCATCAGCCAGCCTCAGCCCAGCCTGCCTCAGCATCAGCTGCCCTCAGCCTCAGGCCTCAGCGTCGGACTCCACCATCAAAATGAGGCCCGGGAGTGGAGTTCTGGGAACTCGAAGAACACGAAGTGGCCTACAGTTGGCTCCGGGCATTCAAAATCATGCCCAGGAATGGAGTTCTGGGAACTCGAAGACCACGAAGTGGCCTACAGTTGGCTCCGGGCATCCAGAATCTGGCCCGGGAATGGAGTTCGGGGAACTCGAAGACCACGAAGTGGCCTAGAGTTGGCTCCGGGCATCCAAAATCTGGCCCCGGAGTGGAGTTCTGGGAACTCGAAGAGCACAAAGTGGCCCACAGTTGGCTCCGGGCATTCAAAATGTGGCCCGGGAATGGAGTTTTGGGGGCTCGAAGACCACGAAGTGGCCTACAGTTGGCTCCGGGCATTCAAAAAGTTTTTTTTTGTTTTTTTTTTTTTTTTTTTTTTTTTTTTTTTTTTTTTTTTTTTTTTTTTTTTTTTTTTTTTTTTTTCTGCGAACCGGGAATGGAGTTCTGGGAAGTCGAAAGAGCACGACCCCTGAGGTCCTCAGGATCAGTTTATTTCGATCTTGGCTATTCGTCTTCCCATATGATGTTTAGCACGCGTGCAAAATTGATGTTTTTTTGTGCGACTATTCACGTTGTACATTCGCGTGTGACTTGCGCGCTGCGTATGCCGCGCGACGTCTTCGCGCGCCGACAACCCGCGCCGCGCCTTGAGATACGCGTGTTTACACCTTAGTCAAGCCGAACACGCTATACTTAAACCTACAACGGCGCACAGGGCCGCCCCTGAAACATCCCTTCGCTCCTCTTCTCCCAATCGCTCCCCTTTCCTTTTACCCTCCTCCTGGGGATGTTTCAGGGGCCGCCCCTGAAACATCCCTTCGCTCCTCTTCTCCCAATCGCTCCCCTTTCCGCTTTGTTCCCTCCCTGGGCGAGGGTTTCAGGGTGAGCCCCCCGTGGCCAGAAACATCCCCTTCGCTCCTAGCTTCCTGGAGAATCGTATCCCCTTTCCTTTTTCCTCCTCCTGGGATGTTCAGGGGCGGCCCCTGAAAACATCCCTTCGCTACTTTCACCATGGATTTCGCCGCGTTTTCCCGTTTTTTTTTTTTGAGACCGCTCGTCGCGCCCTAGGGCGAGGGAAACCGTCTTTGTTTGGTCTCATCGCTGAAATATTTTAAATTTAGTTATCCTCTTCTCCCAATCGCTCCCCTTTCCTTTTTCCCTCCTCCTGGGGATGTTTCAGGGGCCGCCCCTGAAATATCCTTTCGCTCCTCTTCTCCCAATCGCTCCCCTTTCCTTTTTCCCTCCTCCTGGGGATGTTTCAGGGGCCGCCCCTGAAACATCCCTTCGCTCCTCTTCTCCCAATCGCTCCCCTTTCCTGTTTCCCTCTTCCTGGGGATGTTTCAGCGGCCGCCCCTGAAGCATCCCTTCGCTCCTCTTCTCCCAATCGCGCAGGAGGAAGGGGGGGAGCAGGAGGAGCAGGAGAAGGAGGAGGATGAAATTTCGAATGGCCGTCTGCCCATCACGCCACCGTGCCTGGGTTGTGGGTGTGAGACCTCTTGGAGGCTTGCTAGGTTTCCGTGTGGAGCCTGTCGGGGGCCTCTTGGGGGTAATGATGAGTCCTCTTGGCTGCCGTGATGGTGCTTGTTGGGGCCTCGTGCGGGCAGATTGACTATGCGTTTGCGACTCTGGAGGTTTTTCGTTTGAACATTTTCTCTTAGGGGGGGTGAAGGGGGAGGGCTCGCCACAGTTGCCCCCGCCCCAAAAAACCGGCCCCGCAAACATGTCATTCGTAGTCTGTCCTGTTGGTGACGGGTTGGTGGGGCCCCTTGCGCGAGCGGGCGGGTTGCTCCTTTTGTCGGCCCCTTTCCGAAACCCATGCGGACAACGGTGCAAGGGATGAGCGTTGGGTGGGTGAGACTGGACTGGACTTATCGCGAAGCGATGAAAACGTCACCCAACCCGCCGCCGAGATATTACTCAGCATAGATGGGACCACAAGCTGGGCTAGAAAATTAGCCCGGCACTCGAATTTTAGACCCCCCCTGTTTACGTAAACAGGGGGGGTCTAAAAATTGTACAATTCGTATGAAAGTATACCATTTCCCGCCACAAAAAGACCTCCCACGAGGCCCCTTGGGAGGGCGCAGATTGGGCTACTTATACTTCGGGAATTTACCCTCGCCCCCCCACCCTCCTGTTTAGCCTGAAGGCCCCAAGAAGTCACGCCGCGACAGCCCAGGATTGCCCCAATTAATCTCCAAGACGGCCCGAGTAATGCCCACAAGGCCTCCCAAGACCCCAAGATTGCCGCCAAGAGGGCCCAATGAAGCCAAGATGCTTCCAAGATTGGCTCCAAGACTGGCTCCAAGACTACCCAAGACCTTTCCAAGACGGCGCGTGGGGTGCAGCGCGAAGCGGTCGCATATGTAAAACAAATCACATCTATGTTTGAAGCGAGAGCTCTCGAATTGCACAATGGTGATGTCTTCTTTTGTGTTTTGCAAGGCGTCGCCGAGTGTGCGGCGCAGTCCAGGCACGAGCACGGATCAAGACCATCGTGTGATCGATGGTAAATCAAGACCTCCTCTCGGGAGGGAGTTCTGCGAATGATTGCAACGTTCGCAATGCCCATGTCACACGATGCGATGACCCCACGATCCGCTTGACAATTGCATTGAGCCCTTCGTCTCGCCAGCACGCATACCATGCTGGCGGGCCAAGCTGAAGAAGGGCTGCAGCCATCTCCATCAAAAAATGGTGCTTCTGAATGCCACGAAGCTCGAGCACCTTACATTGTCTGATATGAACAATGACATTGTCAATGAACCGCTGCACTTCAGATGTTGGCATCGTGTCGTGGAACTCGCGTATGATAGCTAACAAGGTTACCAATGAATGAAGCCCGCGAGCCCATGCTCCTGATTTTTCGAGGCTGGCCCCATACTTTGGCATAAGGTACGTATGGCAGAACAACAAAAAACTATTCGTTTCACTCCCATGCAGATTGAGCTCCGCTTTCTTTTTGCCGAACATCGAAGCTGTGAGATTCTGTACTTGTGTATGCTCACGGCCATCGTCGCGCTCCTTCTTGTACCACCTGAAGAGCTCATCACGCATAATTTGCACACTGAATTCGATTCGGGCATCTTGTGTTGTATGAGGTGACCCCAAGCATTTGCTTGGAACAAGCTTCGAACAAAGAATGCACAGAAGAATTTGAACACGCCCAAGCTGCAGACGCGCAACCAGTCTAAGCCGAAACATCGTTGAGGCGTTATGCCCAGCTGGGCGCTAAACAGAGGACATCGCCTCCTGGCGATCGTCTCACGAGACCTCCTCCAGAATACGACGTCGTCGACTGCCCGCTGATGTCGTCGATCCACGTTATATCTGGGCGGTCTGGCGTCGTCTCTAACCTGTCACCTTTATTGAGTCCCAGCGACGGCAAGTCTCGTCGGAGTGCTCGGCCGCGCGGGCCCGTGGAACCCCTTTCATATCGGAGCGCCCCCCGAACCAACATCAGCTGTTCGTGAGATAAGTTAACTCTGATTTCGCACTGGTCACATGCCTGAAGGTAGTCGTCGAAAGTTCGTTCCAACCACCCAACTCCTACTGCAGACAAGCCGGCTCCATCATCGAGACTGTCGTCGCCAGGCCAATGACAGAAAGGACAGCCAAATAGGTAGGTACCTGTCGATGGTAATCCCCAAGTCGTGCAATACTCCATCAGGTCGCCCTTTAGAAACATGATAGCACAAATGGCAGGGGCAGCTGATCCAGCAAAGGCCGCACGGACGGAGTCGCTGTCATCCAAGAATGCTTTCTGGTCGTGCCGCCGATCAGGCCAGTGCCCACACGCCATAGCGTTGGCGCACCAAAGTAGCCAGAGCTGCAGCGCGTACACAGAACACCAGCCTCGACATCCACATTTGCAGATGTCCTGCTTCCGTAGGCAGGCCACCAAATGGCGAACTTTCGAAACGAGTGAGAAGGCATAGACCGCGACGACCCCATCGTGGCGATGGGTAGGTACACCATCGAGGTACAACGCCACTGGATGCACAGGGTTGGGGCCCGCATGAGAGACCACCACGGGGTGCGACCAGTACGATGGAGGTAGCAAATTCTGATCAACCATTTCTCGAAGCTGCTGTTCAATTTCAGGTGAGCCCGACATTTCATCCCACAACCGCTCGTGCACAGGTATCACTGGTTGCGGCTCCACAACTCGACTCGCGTCGGACCGTCTGTTCATCGGAAGCCATAGCTGATATAAAGATCCATCTTCTGCGAGGTTATCTGACAGTACCTTGTCGATTTTTCTTTGGTAGTGCCCGCTCTGAGCGTCGGGGCGCAACGAGAAAGATGACACTGGCCCAATTGATCCACTCTTTTCCGCCCAACACGCAATGACGCAGCACTGCTTGGAGCTAATGTGCCCTTCGTGCTTGAGTTGGAGCAGCAAGTCTGCGAGAGACTGGCCAGCCTCTGTTTGCGAGATCGCGTCCCACTCTACTTTGTCGCCATCATCCTCAGCGTCGGAAGCATCATTGATCAGATCATCGAAATTGTCCCACTGCGGGACGTCGTCGTCCCAACCAGGCATGCCACCAGCTGATAGCTTGAGCGAAGGGCTTGAGCCAGAGCCAAAACGGCTAGGGGTATTGCGTTGGATGTTGATGTTGTCGTTTGCTATGTTTTCTTTTTTTCTCTGGGTGGGCGTGCGTTTCTTTTTGGGCGTAGCGGGTATTTCTCGGCCTACCCCTCCAAAACAGCATGCCCGAGTTGCGCGACGTGTTAGGCTTGGTTTCTACCAGGGGGGTGGGCCAGAGGACGAGGAGGGGAGGGGGCACGCTCCAGATAGGCGAGCCACGTACCCCAGAAAGGCGGACCACGAACAGCTTCCAAGGGTGAACGACCAGAAATAGCAATCCCAGAAGAGCGATCAGAAATAGCGCCCCCTGAAGAGCGACCTCGAATAGCCAAACCTCCGTTTTCGTACCCCCGTTGAATTCCCCTGGCCCCTTCTGTCTCGCATGCCCCTTGTGTTCTCGTACCCCCCATTGATTTCCAGCGCCCGCTCTTCGACTTCTGTCATTGCTACCGTGAGGCGAGGGGGCTGAAGAGAAGGTGCATCAGCGAAACGGGCGCGTGACACACCGCAGCAGGCGTTCAGATACTCATGACGCATCCAATGTTACTTCGTTGAGAGCAGACATCCTGATCTATAGTAAGAGCGAGACGGCGACGAGCACTCGGTAGTTTTCAAGAGTTTTCAGGAGTTTTCAAGTTTTCAGGAGTTTTCAGGGTGACCTTGAAAACTCATGAAAACTATTGTTTTTAGCGACAGTCACAGTGAAAACTAAGTTTTCACGAGTTTTCAGGAGTTTTCAGCGCGTTGAGTTTTCAGGAGTTTTCAGAAGTTTTCAAACGCTTTGTTTCTGAAAAATTCTTGTAGATATAGGCGGGAACACCAAACGGCAGCATCCAACGTTGCATTTATCAAACTCGCTTTGCAGCGACGCCGATATCTCTGGCACTTTGGCGGCGCCCTCCCTGCCGAGGGTGATTCTCAGCAGCGGATGCAGGAACTGGCGTGCGTTCTCTCTTGGGGATCCTCTCTCCCTCGCCCTCCCTCCCTTCCCTCCCTTCCCCCCCCATTATTCCCCCTACTCCTCCTCCTCATCATTCGCCCCTCAAGCCAGACAGATACGCACAGAGGAGCTTGGGCAGGCATGCGGTGGCACCGCGAGCCGCTGAAGGATAGCTTGGACCGTCATGAGTACTGCATCCCCCGATCAGTACAAGAAGCCCTCGACGTAGTCCTGGCATTGCCGCTAGTCCGCGGAGCGCTTGATCATCATATTCTGCCTGGCCTGGTGCATGTCCTTCAACAGTGTGATCTGGGCGTTCAGATCGTTGATGGCTGTCTGCATCGCTGGGAGGCCCTCCTGCAAGTTCGACTCGATGGTCGGCTCGGAGTATGTCACTTTGACATTCTTGGCCCAGTCAGACTGCACGGTCCACGCGCACCAGAACTTGTCCTTCGTCTTGAGTTTGCCGAGAAGGAGTTGCTGCGTGGTCAGGTCCTTCAGGTTGGCGTCGTTGTTAGCCCAATGCCACTCCTTTTGCGTGGTGATGGCCTGAAGGAGGTCCGACGCCGCCGTGCTGACCTTCTCCATCTTCTGCTTGATCTTCATCGCCTCCGCAACGACCGTCTTGAAGGACTTTGCTGCTGCACGAGAGTCGTCCTCGGGCTGCGCTTTGACCTTGCCGAGGCCCTTGGCTTCGGACTTCGCCGCGGTGGCCGTCCCGACCCTCCTCCTCTTCTGCTCGGGAACCTCCGGGGGGCCGGTTGCAGCTGCTTCAGGCGCTGGAGGCGCTGGGAGAGCTGGAGGTGCAGCTGGGCCTGCTGGTGCCCGACCCGCAGATGCCGACGAAGCTACCGTGGCCTGGCTCCGAGACGGCGCCTCCGAGTGCATGCGGGAACCTTCATCTAGCAAATGAGTGGTCTTAGACCAGGACTCCTGGTTCGAATCGTCAAAGTACTCCTGGATCCTCAAAAACTTGACGCGGTTGTACAGCTTGTCGAAGACAATCCAGGGCCGTCCTTTGTAGGTCTTGCCTTGGGCAACAAAGGTCGCAATATTCTTCACGTAGTTCTGCGCCGCAATGAATGCCATCGCATCGTTGCCCTCCTTCTTGACGTGTATCGAGAGCGGCAAGTACTCACCCCTCATACCATCGACCTGCCTGTACTCGGAGGTCTTCGTGCGCTCCTCCTTCATCTGCACAGATCGCTGGCCCGCCCAATCAATTTTGAATTTCCGCTGCGCCTCGTAACCCCTGCCGACGAGCTTGTAATTTTGCTTGAGCTTCGTGTTCGCCGCCAGCTCCTTCGCCCACCACCGGTTGAATTCGCTGTTCGCTTCCGTCGGCAATTTCTTCTCCTCGGACGCTTTGGCCAGCATTTCCTCGATGGGCGTCGGCGGTGCCGACTCGTCCTCCTTCCTGTACTTCTCATCTGGAATCATGTTCGAAGCGTCCATCGCCGCGGCTCTGAGCAGTGCTTCGGCTGCCGAGGTCGCACCTTGCACCGAGTCCGTGACTTGAATGCTCATCAATTGGTTCGCCCATGACGGCGGGCCCTCTGATGCGCCGACGCAGTCGGTCATCTTTGGAAACGGACCGAACTGAAGCCAGACGTGATCGCACACGAATCTCGAGCCAAAACGGCTACGGCCGAGGGTGAGACGAGGCTGACGACTGCTGAGACGTTCTGTCATCATAGACCACGGCAGATCAGTTCTCTTCGACGTACTCCTCCACCTCTTCTTCCTAGTTACCCTCCACCTCCTTCTCCCTCCGCCTCCCCCTCCTCCTCCTCGTCCTTCTCCTCCCCCCTCCTCCTGCTTCCATTCATTTTCTGGGGCGTTGCGGAGTGGCAGGCCATAGCCAATAATATACCCCCGCACCCCTGCCCCTTGTGATTCTCCGCTGGGGCGCGGCTGGCATGGGCAATCACGCCATGGAAAATCGTTCCTTTCCCACGTCCTGTCGGGACCGCCAGGGGCCAGAAGGAGGAGGAGGATGGAGCGAGCCAGGAGCTGGGGTCATTTAGATCACCCCGAAGCCCCTCGAGACCATTGGAATTCCTACGAAGCTCCTCGGGGCCTCTGGAACCCTCAAGAGCCCCTCAGGAACGTCGAAATCACGTATTGCATAAGGACCGTGTTGAGGATCCAGGAAGCTTGAACCCTAGAGCAGACGAGGAAGGCGAGCAGGAGGAAGGAGGAGGAGGAGAAGGGATGATAACTCTGGACGGGATTCGGACACGGAGGGAGAGGTGGCGAGAAAGGGGGATGACTGTAGATGCCTCTGGGCGCGTAGCTGGCTGAGCCGCCAGCAGCATCGGCGCTCGCGCCGATCCGAGCTACTACGAACGGCGACGTTCGCTCGAGGCCTCAACCAAATATATTTTCATTGTAGCACGCCGTGCACAAGTTGTACTTCTTGAAGATGTCCAGGCACGTGGGCTCCTCGCCGCAGAACCCGCACTTGTGTGAGATGGCCGCCTTCTCGGACTCGGACTCGTTGGCCGAGGCGCTCCCTGGCAAATCCGTGATCTTCCCCTCGTCGGGCGTTGGCGTGACGGGCTCGGCTGGCACGACGGGCTGCGCGGCCTCCGCCTGACAGGGTGGAATGGCCTTCGCCTTGCTCTTGGCCTTCTTTGGTGCTGGTTGCTTGCCGTCGGTCTGGCTCGCCAGCCTCTTGACCTTCGTGGGCGTGGGCAGCGCCTTGTCCCTGAGCTCCTTGAGCATATCCTTGGTTGTGTCCTCCGTGGACGCCAACTTCTGAGCGAGCTTCACTGCGAGCTTCTCGGCTTCCTTGATCTGCTCCTCGTCATCCCCGAACGCCGTCGCCTTGACCTGGCACATCTGGCTCTGAGACCCGTCGACCTTGGAGTGGGCGCAGAACACGTTGTTCTTCGAGGTAGGCCTGCTCACCCAGATGCGCGAGTTCTCCGTCGGGCGAGTCTCCCAGACATACGTACCCCTGGAGGTGCTAACCTTTTCGGTGTCCTCGATCGCGTCGAACTCGGCGCAACTCAACTGGAAGATGCGAGCTTTGAAACCATCGGACCACGTTGCCAAGGTTGGGTCCTCTGGCGTGGACCCCTCTGGCTTCTTGACGTCCTTCGTGAACTCCTTTTTCTGACCTGGCATGCACCTCCACGCCTTCATGTGCTCGCGGCAGAAGCCCAATACGTACTTGCCCTCATGCTTGAGGCTGTCCTTCTGGGCGTAATGTTGGCCGTCGGCGGACGAAGCTGGCGCGCCAGCGCCCTTACTGGGCCCAAAACGCACGCATGCCAGTGGCGACGCAGTCGGGCTTCGAGCGCGGGTGGTGGTGAGCGGGGGAGGCATTCCCTCAACACCTACCACATTCACCACCACCCACGCTCGAAGCCCTACTCAACCGCTCCACTGTTCTGAGTACGTTTTGGGCCCCCACCTCGGACGCGCCAACGGCGCCGTCGACGCCCTGCTGCTTGTCGGAGTCGGGCTCCTTGACAGCAGCCTCGGAGAGCTGCAAAAGCGGTAGGTCGTCCTCGTCGTTCTTCTCGGCCTCGTCCTCTTCCTCTCCTTCGTCCTCGACGGGCTCATCCTCGCCATCCTCGGCTTGCGCATCCCCGTCAACGTCTGTAGCCTGCGCCGCGGCGCCCTCCTTGGAAGCGGCGGCGAGACCGAGCTTGTGGACCCACTTGCTCGTCTTCTTGAGCCTCGCCTGGTTGATGGCCCTGCAAACGAACTTGAAACGATTCGGCATCTTGCTGAGCCAATCCGTCTCGTCATCCTTATTGAACTCCTTCCAATTTTCCTTGCACTCCTTGAGCACGACCCCCATCGCCTCCGTCGCCTCGGGCTTGCTCCAACTCAGCGAAGGCCTCACCTTAGATATCTCGGACCACATGCGATGCTGAATCAGGATGTTGGAGGACTTGCCGAACCCCCCCGATTTACCCGAGCCCTTGAAAAAGGAGGGCGCCTTCGCGAAGTCAACCAAGCAGCGACCGAGCTTCTCCGCGTCTGTCGACATCGCCCGCCGACTGAAAGTCCACAAGCGAATGCAATCGCTGGCTTGACCCACGCTGAACAGCCCAAATGGCAACGGTGGACCAGATAGGTTGGGGCAAGGGTGGCGGGGGTGGTCTGCCCTCGAATATCCAAAGGACACGAAGCACAAGCAGATCAGGGACAGCCCGTGCGATGCAATCGGATCACCAGTCGGGGCAGGCCGAGTGCCAATGTTCAACCACGATGCACGGATGCGCTATGTGTCTTCGTGGTGTTTGTATGTTGTGCTAATTACTGGTGCAATATGTGAGTAAAGGAGGAGAGAGAGAGAGAGAGAGGAGGATTTTTTTTTTTTTTTTTTTTTCAAACGATCACACCGCAACGCACGACAACTTAACTACAGGATCGAATTATTGATCCTAACACACCAAAAGGATCATTATATCGATCCTCTTGTCTAAGATCGAAAGCTTCCGATCTTAAGGACCTCAGGGGAAGTGGCCCACAGTTGGCTCCGGGCATTCAGAATGTGGCCCGGGAGTGGAGTTCTGGGAGGTCGAAGAGCACGAAGTGTGCGACCGTTGGCTTAAAACGACTTTTGCGGCACCCTGTCCGGCACCCGCCCAGACCCCCCTGTGGAGTCATCTGCTGCTCTCTTTTGACCCTATTAGAAACCTATCAGAACAAGCTGTTAGGTAATCAGGGCAAGGTTCAACTTGTTGCAAGCGTGCTGGTCTGGGTCAGCTGGCCTTGGCAGCTGCGATTCCTTCTTGAGCAGCGATGGCGGCGCCGATCCGCCAGCTCGTCTCCTTGCGGCGCCGATCCGCCAGCTCGTCTCCTTCTCGCGGGCCGCATTGGCGTCGATCTCGACAAAGAGACGATGGGACGATGGGCGGTGGTGGGGCGCCCAGCATGGGTGCCTTCCTCAGCATGGGGCCTGCCGCTGCACCAGGGTCCTCATACCTACGGTCGCCTTCCTGCAAGTCGCTGTTGCTCCCGACAAAGGCGGGCGGGAGGCCGTAGTCGTTGTCGGCCACGTCCCTCGGCGCCAGCTCGAAGTCGCCGTCGATTTTCCGGAGGTCGCAACCGAGGCTGATTTTCTGGAGGTTGCCGAGGATCCCGCCATCTGCTGTAGCTGATCTGCTCCCGCCGCGGTGTTTCCCCCTGCCCACCGCCATCTGCTGACAAGGGGTCGGAGGCGGACTGGCCAGCAGGCTGCTCAAGGACCAGCGGGGACTCCGGGGCACGGCCAGGCGCGCCCTGGCGCCGCTGCGTGTGCCAGGGCCATGCGGCGGCGGCCGCGCCTCTCCCCGCCGAGCGCCTCGCGGATCGTGTCACGGGCGCCCTGGGCGCACAGGGTCTTCGTACGGCGCGCGAGGCGTCTCCTTGGGACTGCGGGGCCCGGCCGCTGCGGCCCGCGCGAAGGTGCTGCACCCCGCGCCTGGCCGCGGAGGGGCAACCCTTGCCTCCGGCCGGACTCCGGTTGCTGCTCTGCGAGGTGTTTATTCTGCTGCTCCGAGGCCGCTGCGCGAAGTGTTTCTTCCGCTTCGCGAGCTCGCCTCGCCACTCCACGCTCGTCATGCGCCGCGGCCTGCATCCAGCGCGCCTCCAGGGCACCGGAGCTGCCAACTCGGCAGGCCCCCGCGGCGCGCGGCCAGGCGCGTGGTGTCGCGCGCATGTGCCCCGCCAGGAGGGGCACGTCGGCGCCGTTGGCCGGCAGGCATTGCCGAGCGGCGAAGCCCAGGTCACACGGCGCCGCGGCCAGGGGCCTCGGGGCCAGCCGCACGGCAGGCTCGGCGCGAGTGCTGGCGAAACCCCTCGTCGCGCGAACTCGGCGGTCATGCAGCGCTAAGCTGTTCCCGAAAGGCGCGCTGAGCCAGCATGGCTACGGGGGGGAAGGGGGATGAGGGAGGAGGGAGGAAGAGCAAAAGGAGGGGGAGGAGGGATGGAGGGAACTGGGTGGAGGAGGACGAGGAGGAGGGGGAGGAAGGATGAGGACCAGCTGATGGCAGAAGGAGGGAGGGAGTGAAGGAGGGATGGAAAGCAGCGAGGGGGCGGAGGGTGGGCGATGATGAGTTGGAGCCCTGCTTGCTCTTTTTCCGTGGTCCCGCCTCAGGAGGCCGACACCGACGAGTTGGCGCTGTACAAGACTATGCGAGAGGTTCCCCACTCTTCGCCCCTGGTGAGTATCGAAGACGCCTACGGCGAGCCACCGCCGCCCCCTGCCTGTTTTAAACAGCCGCCTGTGGCCAAACGTTTGGGTCCAGAGTTTGCGTAAACTATCGGACCAGGTGCTCCCCGAGCCGCTGTGGAAACCTTTCGGGGAACACGTGGCAGAGGAAGAGAAGAGATTGATGAGAGGGAGGAAATAGGAGGATGGGGAAAAGGATGTGGAGACCTCTTGGGAGCTTCGTGGGTCCTTCTTGGGGCCTTTGGGGAGCTTCCTGGAGGCCTCCTTGGGCCTCTTGGAGGCCTTTGGGGGCCTCTGTGACCGTCTTATGGCGTTCCTGGCCCGTCTGACGCCGTCGAATGCCGTCTTGAGAGCCTCTCTGGGCCGTCTTGGGGCCTTCTTGGGACGCTTCAGGGCACTCTTGACGGCCATCTGGCGTCTGGGAGGCCTCTTGGGCCGTCTTGGGGCCTGTTCGGGGCCGTCTTGGGAGCCTCCTAGGCCGTCCTGGCGCCATCTTGCAGGCCTCTTGGGCGATTTAGGGGTAATATTGGGGGCATTTTGGGCCGTCGGAAGGCCGCTTTGAAGCAAATGCGAAACTCCGCCACAACCGATGGAAAATCAATGATTTGGGCCTCGACGGGCCTTCCTGGAAGCCCTCTCGGAGGCCTCTTGGGCCGTCTTGCAGGCCTTTTGGGCGCTTCTTGGGTCGTCTTGGGCCATCATGGAGCCATGTTGGGCCGCCTTGGGTGGCTTCTTTGGATTTCTTGGGCTGTCTTGGATCATCGTTGGACCATGCTGGCTCTCTTGGGGCCATCTTGGCCGTCTTGGAGGCGATCTTGAGCCATCTGGGCCGTCTTGGAGGCGATTCGTCCCACGATAGTTCTACTCGGCGGCTTTCGGGGTGCCCGGCGCGCTGGGCCGAAGGCCCAGGGGGAGCCCTCAAAAGAACCAAACACTGCTAAGAATTGTCGCACGCCAGGCACCCCTGTCATGAATCAACAGGGGGCGGCGGATAACGGAAAGAGCGAGGTACGAGTGATGACGTTGTGTTTGGGCGAAGCCCCTTAGGGGGAGTGCAGAGGGGGCGAGGCCCGCACAATTGCGGTCGAATGGCCGTTGTCGGGTTCCCCATTCGGATTTCTGTATGTTTTTCGGGGTTCTCCCCTGTTCCGTCCCAGAAGGGCCCCAGGCGGCCCAAGAGGCCCCAAAGATAATTAGGCCCAATAGGCTTTCGAGACGCTCCGAGAGGCGCCCAAGAGGCGCCCCAAGAGGCCCCTAGCCTAAGAGGCCAACATCATTGATTTCCCAAAAAAGGAAAACGTACATTTAAGCATACACGGCTTTTCGGCTTTCACGGCGTTGACGACGGCCCAAGAGGCCCCCAAGATCGCCCCAAGACGGCCCAAGAGGCTCCCAAGAGGCCCCCAACACGGCCCAAGAGGACCCCAAGACGGCCCAAGAGGCGCCCAAGACGGGCCAAGAGGGCCCCAAGACTGCCCCAAGATGGGGAGCACGATCCGAAAAGTCTAGCCTCTCGCCCCAAGACGCTCCCAGGAGGCCCCAAGAGCCCCCCAGGAAGCCCCAAGAGGCGTCCCAAGAGGCCACCAGGAGGCCACAATCATTGATTGCCTATCGGGAAACGTACATTTTTAGCATGCACGACGGCCCCCTGTTCGTTTTTGCCTTATTATTTTTTTTTATTTATTCCATGTTTTTTTCGTTTCTACTTTTTTTTTTCTTTTTTGGTGTCATTCATCGTGTTCTACTTTAATGGACTTTCTCGCTTTGTGTGTTCCTCACTTTTTTGGTTTGTTAGTTGTTCCTCACCTGGATTTTTTTTTTTTTGTGTTTTGTTTTCTTTCTCTTTGTCTTTCTGACACCTTGTTTCGCGCTTTCGATGCAAGGAGAAGGGACCGGTCCACGAGGCCCCCAAGACCGCCCAAGAACCCCCCAAGAAGCCCCAAGAGGCCCCCAAGAGGGCTCCAAAAGGGCCCCCACAGGATTCCCCAGAAGGCTCAGAGACGCCAAATAAAGAGCGATCGGTAACGCAACAAGCTCTTCACACCAAAGCTCCCAAGAGCGAACGGTGACGTAAACAAGCTGATAAGACCAAGGCTCCCAGCAGAGAGCGGTGGCGTCACAAGTTCCTGACACCAAGGCCCAGCCAAGGCTCAGGAACGGGCGGCAACGCAACAATCTCTGTACACCAAGGCTCCCAAGAGCGAGGGGTGACATATCAAGCTCTCAACGCCAAGCCTCCCAGTACGAGCGGTGGTGTGAGTAATTTCGGTTTTTGTTTCTGAAGCGCTCTTTCCGTTTCTGTGCCGGCCCAGGTAACGGAAAAAGCGAGGTACGAGTGATGACGTTCTGGTGTGGGGGGAAGCCCTAAAGGGAGGGATCCAGGGAAGGGGCGAGGCCCGGGTGCAGGGTTGGTAATGGCAGTTTTCGGGTTTCCCCTTCGGGTTTTTGTATGGTTTTCAGGTTCTCCCCTTTTCCGTCCCAGAAGAGCTCAAGACCGCCCAAGACAGCCCCAATACGTCCCAAGAGGCTTCCAAGACGCCCCAAGAGGCGCCCTAGAGGCATCCCAAGAGGGCCGCAAGAGGCAAAACTCATTGATTCTCCTTCGGGTAATTACATTTTTAGCATATGCGGCTTTTTGGCTTTCACAGCGTTGACGACGGCCCAAGAGGCCCCCAAGACCGCCCCAAGACGGCCCAAGAGGCTCCCAAGAGGCCCCCAAACGGGCCCAAGAGGCGTCCAAGAGGGCCCCAAGACGGCCCCAAGAGGGGGACCACGAACCGAAAAGTCTAGCCTTTCGCCCCAAGACGCTCCCAGGAGGCCCCCAGAGCCCCCCAAGAAGCCCCAAGAGGCCCCCAAGAGGCGTCCCAAGAGGCCACCGGGAGGCGAAACTCATTGATTTCCTATGGGAAAAGGGTGCATTTTTAGCATACACGGCTTTTCGGCTTTCACTGCGTTGAAGACGGTCCAAGAGGCCCCTAACACCGCCCCAAGACGGCCCAAGAGGCTCCCAAGAGGCCCCCAAAACTCGGCCGGATGGCGATGGGGGGATCAGGACATGGGGGGATGAGTATCCGGTACCGTTTTGTTGGGGTACAATTTGTACCTTCTCTGCGGGTTGCATGTACAAATTGTACCTTCTCCCCCCCGTTAACATCCTCGCACATGTCGCGGACGTTGTCAAAAGTACAATGTGTACCTTGTCTGCGTGGCGTTAGTACAAATTGTACCTTCTCCGTGGGGCGTAGGTACAAATTGTACCTCGGTTGCGCCTCTCTCCCCATCTGGACTTATCCCCCATTTGCATCCCGCCAAAAAACGGCCCAAGACGGCGCCCAAGACGGCCCCAGAGGGCCCCAAGACGGCCCCAACGGGGGGACCACGAACCGAAAAGCCTAGCCTTTCACCCCAAGCAGCTTCCAGGAGACCCCAAGAGCCCCCCAAGGTGCCCAAAGAGGCCCCCCAGAGGCCTTGAAAAGGGATCCAAAAGTGCCCCAATAGGACTCCCAAGAAGGCCCAGAGACGCCAAACAAAGAGCGATCGGTAACGAAAAAAGCTCTTCACACCAAGGCTCCCAAAAGCGAACGATAACGTAAACAATCTGATACGACCAAGGCTCCCAGCAGAGAGCGGTGGCGTCACAAGTTCCTGACACCAAGGCCCAGCCAAGGCTCAGGAACGGGCGGCAGCGCAACAATCTCTGAACACCAAGGCTCCCAAGAGCGAGGGGTGACGTAACAAGCTCTCGACGCCAAGGCTAGAACGGTGGTGTGAGTAATTTCGGTCAAGATTCTGAAGCGCTCTTTCCGTTTAACAGAAAGAGCGAGGTACGAGTGATGACGTTGTGTTTGGGCGAAGCCCTTTAAGGGGGTGTTCCAGGGGGGGCGTACGGGGAGTTGGTTGGTAATGGCAGTTTTCGGGTTTCCCTTGGGTTTTTGCATGTTTTTCAGGTTTCCCCGCAAGACGGCCCAAGAGCGCTCCAAGAGAGCCCAAGACCGCCCAAGACGGCCCAAGAGGCCCCCAGGAGGCCCCCAAGATGCGCCCAAGGGGCGTCCCAAAGGGGGGCCCAAGAGGGCAAACTCATTGATTTCACAGAAAGGAAAACGTACACTTTAGCATACACGGCTTTCCGGATTTCACGGCGTTGACGACGGCCCAATAGGCCCCCAAGACCGCCCCAAGACGGCCCAAGAGGCTCCCAAGAGGCCCCGAATACGGCCCAAGAGGGCCCTAAGACGGTGCAAGAGGCGTCCAAGACGGGCCCAGAGGGCCCCAAGACGGCCCCAAGAGGGGGACCACGAACCAAAAAGTCTAGCCTTTCGCCCCAAGACGCCCCCAGGAGGCCCCAAGAGCCCCCCAAGAAGCCCCAAGAGGCCCCCAAGAGGCGCCCCAAGAGGCCACCAGGAGGCCCAAATCATTGATTTCCGATGGGAAAAAGGTACATTTTTAGCATATAAGGCTTTTCGGCTTTCACGGCGTTGAAGACGGTCTAAGAGGCCGAGGCCCCCACAACGGCCCAAAAGCGCGCCAAGACGGCCCCAAGAGGGAGACCACGAACCGAAACGTTTAGCCTTTCGCCCCAAGAAGCTCCCAG
The DNA here is from genome assembly GCA_963575745.1 of Prorocentrum cordatum. Taxonomy (NCBI): domain Eukaryota; class Dinophyceae; order Prorocentrales; family Prorocentraceae; genus Prorocentrum; species Prorocentrum cordatum. The sequence goes on along the minus strand of CAUYUJ010016569.1, from coordinate 111,821 downwards.
GAGGCCCCCAGAGACCCCCAAGGAGCCCCAAGAGGCCCCAGAAAGGTTCCCAAGAGGCCTCCAAAAGGGCTCCAAAAGGGCCCCAATAGGACTCCCAAGAAGGGTCAGAGACGCCAAATAAAGAGCGATCGGTAACGCAAAAAGCTCTTCACAACGTAACAATATCTGAACACCAAGGCTCCCAAGAGCGAGGGGTGACGTAACAAGCTCTCAACGCCAAGGCTCCCGGTACGACCGGTGGTGTGCGTAATTTCGGTTTCTGTTTCTGAAGCGCTCTTTCCGAACGTTTCTGTGCCGGGCCCAGGTCCGTGCCGGCCCCAGGTAACGGATAGAGCGAGGTACGAGTGATGACGTTCTGGTGTGGGCGAAGCCCTAAAGGGAGGGGTTCCAGGGGAGGGGGGTAGCGTGCGCATTTGAGTGTTAATGGCCGTTTTCGGGTTTTCCCTTGGGTTTTTGCATGTTTTTCGGGTTCCCCCCCAAGACGGCCCAAGAGCGCTCCAAGAGAGCCCAAGACCGCCCAAGACGGCCAAAGAGGCCCCCAAGAGGCCCCCAAGAGGGCCCCAAGAGGCCGAAATCATCGATTTTCCAAAGGAAAACGTATATTTTTAGCATATGCGCTTTGTCGGCTTTCACGGCGTTGACGACGGCCCAAGAGGCCCCCAAGACCGCCCCAAGACGGCCCAAGAGGCTCCCAAGAGGCGCCCAAAACGGCCCAAGAGGGCCCCAAGACGGCCCAAGAGGCGCTCAAGACGGCCCAAGAGGCGCCAAGACGGCCCCAAGAGGGGGACCACGAATCGAAAAGTCTAGCCTTGCGCTCCAAGACGCTCCCAGGAGGCCCCCAGAGCCCCCCAAGAAGCCCCAAGAGGCCCCCAAGAGGCGTCCCAAGAGGCCACCGGGAGGCGAACATCATTGATTTCCGATGGGAAAAGGTACATTTGTAGCATACAAGGCTTTTCGGCTTTCACTGCGTTGAAGACGCTCCAAGAGGCTTCCAAGACCGCCCCAAGACGGCCCAAGAGGCTCCCAAGAGGCGCCCAAAACGGCCCAAGAGGGCGCCAAGACGTCCCAAGAGGCGCCCAAGACGGCCCAAGAGGGCCCCAAGACGGCCCCAAGAGGGGGGCCACGAACCGAAAAGTCTAGTCTTTCGCCCCAAGAAGCTCCCAGGAGGCTCCCAGAGCCCCCCAAGAAGCCCCAAGAGGCCCGCAAGAGGTTCCCCTCCAAAAGGGCCCGACAAGGGCCCCAATAGGACTCCCAAGAAGGCCCAGAGACGCCAAATAGAGAGCGATCGGTAATGCGAAAAGCTCTTCACACCAAGGCTCCCAAGAGCGAACGGTGACGTAAACAAGCTGATACGACCAAGGCTCCCAGCGGAGAGCGGTGACGTAACAAGTTCCTGACACCAAGGCCCAGCCAAGGCTCAGGAACGGGCGGCAACGCAACAATATTTGAACACCAAGGCTCTCAAGAGCGAGGGGTGACGTAACAAGCTCTAAACGCCAAGGCTCCGAGTACGAACGGTGGTGTGAGTAATTTCGGTTTCTGTTTCTGAAGCGTTCTTTCCGTTTCTGTGCCGGGCCAGGTAACGGAAAGAGCGAGGTACGAGTGATGACGTTCTGGTGTGGGCGAAGCCCTAAAGGGAGGGGTTCCAGGGGAGGGGGTAGCGTGCACATTTGTGTGTTAATGGCCGTTTTCGGGTTTCCCCTTCGGGTTTTTGCATGTTTTTCGGGTTCCCCCCCAAGACGGCCCAAGAGCGCTCCAAGAGAGCCCAAGACCGCCCAAGCTTGCCCAAGAGGCCCCCAAGAGGCGCCCAAGGGGCGTCCCAAGAGGGCCCCAAGAGGCCGAAATCATTTATTTTTCCAAAGGAAACGTATATTTTTAGCATGTGCGCTTTGTCGGCTTTCACGGCGTTGACGACGGCCCAAGAGGCCCCCAAGACCGCCCCAAGACGGCCCAAGAGGCTCCCAAGAGGCCCCCAAAACGGCCCAAGAGGGCCCCAAGACGGCCCAAGAGGCGCTCAAGACAGCCCAAGAGGGCGCCAAGACGGCCCCAAGAGGGGGACGACGAACCGAAAAGTCTAGCCTTGCGCCCCAAGACCTCCCAGGAGGCCCCCAGAGCCCCCCAAGAAGCCCCAAGAGGCCCCCAAGAGGCGTCCCAAGAGGCCACCGGGGGGTGACATATCAAGCTCTCAACGCCAAGCCTCCCAGTACGAGCGGTGGTGTGAGTAATTTCGGTTTCTGTTTCTGAAGCGCTCTTTCCGTTTCTGTGCCGGCCCAGGTAACGGAAAAAGCGAGGTACGAGTGATGACGTTCTGGTGTGGGGGGAAGCCCTAAAGGGAGGGATCCAGGGAAGGGGCGAGGCCCGGGTGCAGGGTTGGTAATGGCAGTTTTCGGGTTTCCCCTTCGGGTTTTTGTATGGTTTTCAGGTTCTTCCCTTTTCCGTCCCAGAAGAGCTCAAGACCGCCCAAGACAGCCCCAATACGTCCCAAGAGGCTTCCAAGACGCCCCAAGAGGCGCCCTAGAGGCATCCCAAGAGGGCCGCAAGAGGCAAAACTCATTGATTCTCCTTCGGGTAATTACATTTTTAGCATGTGCGGCTTTTTGGCTTTCGCAGCGTTGACGACGGCCCAAGAGGCCCCCAAGACCGCCCCAAGACGGCCCAAGAGGCTCCCAAGAGGCCCCCAAAAGGGCCCAAGAGGCGTCCAAGAGGGCCCCAAGACGGCCCCAAGAGGGGGACCACGAACCGAAAAGTCTAGCCTTTCGCCCCAAGACGCTCCCAGGAGGCCCCCAGAGCCCCCCAAGAAACCCCAAGAGGCCCCCAAGAGGCGTCCCAAGAGGCCACCGGGAGGCGAAACTCATTGATTTCCTATGGGAAAAGGGTGCATTTTTAGCATACACGGCTTTTCGGCTTTCACTGCGTTGAAGACGCTCCAAGAGGCCCCCAAGACCGCCCCAAGACGGCTCAATGGGCCCCCAAAACTGCCCAAGAGGGCGTCAAGACGGCCCAAGAGGCGCCCAAGACGGCCCAAGAGGGCCCCAAGACGGCCCCAAGAGGGGGACCACGAACCGAAAAGTGTACCCTTTCGCCCCAAGACGCTCCCAGGAGGCCCCCAGAGCCCCCCAAGAAGCCCCAAGAGGTTCCCCAGAGGCCTCCAAAAGGGCCCGACAAGGGCCCCAATAGGACTCCCAAGAAGGCCCAGAGACGCCAAGTAGAGAGCGATCGGTAACGCAAATGTAAGTGATTCACGTGAATGATCAGCCGTGTGTGCCGCTGTCTTCTCTCAAGGCACCTCGCTCGGCAAAAGGTCCCGTGTATGGCTGCCGCCCTGATCGACGCTGGGTCGCGCTGGGCAGCCGCTGTCGGCGGCCAGGCGCTCGGGACCTGGCTTGGTGGCGGCCAGCACACGCGGGCGTGCGACTGCAGCTGCAATTTCGACGCCTCGCCAGACGAGGCGCTCATCGGGCTGCTGAAGGGCCAGCTCGACAGGTGCGGGCCAGAGCACCTCCACGGGCAGCCGGCCCAGGTGCCCGCTTGCCCGCCGTCGGGCCACACCGGGCTGGAGCTCGGTCTCGCGCTGGCGCTCGGCTTGGTGCTGGGCCTTTGCGCGCGGGACGCCGCGGCGTGGAGCTGCCGCCATCGGGCCCAGGCGCTCGAGGGCGCGCATGGCAGCGGCTCGGACGGCGAAGGCGCTGGCAAGCCTTCGAGTGGGGGCCCGCGTGCTCGTCTTCTACGAGCGAGAGGACAACTACTGGCATGAGCGAGTCCTCTTGGGCCGTGTTATTCCCACCCGTTGGGTGGTGGTTACTCCTCATTTTGACATCTACGAGGAGGACCTCTCGGATGCCCTGCACCTGTGCCTGGTTGGCCCGATGAGAGGCCTGCCTGCGAAGTTGTCTGGCCACATCCTGCGCATGGACATGGACAGGTATCGACGCAACGAGGCGGCGCTGCTTGATGAAGGGCGCGCACTGGCTGAGGAGGTCCGCCGAGAGGAGGGACTGCCGGCTGAAGGTGCGGGGCTGCCGGCGCCGCCCGCCCCCGACGGCGACGCGGAGCCTGCGAAGGCTCTCGGCGATCGCGCTGACGCTGGTGATGTTGTGCGCTGGGTGGTCCTGGAGCCCCGAGCTGGTTACCGCCCAGGTGGCGAGCTTCTCGCTGGGACCGTCCCCCGCAGCACCGCTGGCGATCGCGGGATTGTCGAGCTCGCGGATGGCACCATGCTGGCGGTCGCGAAGTGGGGCGCCTTCGAGGGGGCGAGCACCCCCCGAAAGGAGACGGCTGCTGAGGAGCAGGACCTCCGCACACTGCCCGTGCGGTACGACAGGGCAGGCACGAGGATCAGGGACTTCTCGGACGCGGTCGAGCTCATGTCCACCAGCCCGATGCCAGACTGGCCAGCACTGGGCCCTCGCACCACCATGTGGCTCGTGCAGCAGTTCAAGAGGCTGGGCCAGACCCCCCTCCAGCGTCACACGTGGTGGAGGCAGACGCAGAACCTCGCCGCAGCGGACGCGGGGGTCGACGAACGTCAGTTCTTGTCTGAGCTCCTGGAGATGGGCGCGACGAAGGACCAGCTCAATGAAGGAGAGCTCGGCGCGTTCGAAGCGATCTCGAGGAGGTGCCAATTCTGGGGGGAGGTCTACGCTAACAGGCTTCGTGGACATGAGGCCGGTGCAGTTCGTGACTCGGGCGGATCGGCCTGGCTCGATGAACGTGAAATATTTCTTGGGCAAGAACTTTGCCGTGGAGGGGCCTTGGTGTCTCCTGAGCTACAGACTTGGGTTTCGGGTCGCCTTCAGTCGGAGGCTGCTGTACTCAAAGAACGTCGCAGAGGTCGTGAAGAAAAGATTCTTGCTCGTGGTGGGGCGGTCGGGGATGCACCTGCGCCCAAGGCCAAGGCACAGGCAAGGGGCAAGGCAGGTGAGGGGGCTGCGTAGCCCCATCCTGAGTCTGAGGTTCCTTGGTCGCCCGCCTGCCCCCGAGCGGTCAACTATCTTCAAGGGGAGGTGCGGCATCGTCTGCGCTAGGTTTTGTGACGACGGCGTTGGAGGCCGCCACCGTGATCTGCTGTCGATTCCGATTGGTTCAGAGCTGATGTCTTTGCTTAGTGGATGTTCTGCTTTTGGTACTTCACTGTCTGCGAAGCGTAGGGCTGCGACCAGGAGGCGTCAGGATATGCGGTTGATCGATGGCATCGCCTCCCTCAACGAGCTGGGCGGGCAGGGTCGTCATGTGCCTGCCTCAGCCCCGCTGACGGCGGCCCAACGCGTTGCCGTTCGGCGTTTGGCTGCGATCTACGGGAAGTGGCCACCGCCGGTTGATCGCACGAGTCCCCATGAGGCGTGGACGACGCTTCAGGGTCTCAGGCCTGGCTACTCAGAAGTCGAGGCCTCAGGTTCTCGAACAGTTTACCAGCGGGGAAACATCTCTCCCCCCAAGATCTGGCGCCGGGAAGGTTTCTCTTCTGGACGTCCTGCCTGCTGATCTGCATCACAAGCTGGAGACTGGGCGCGGGCTGTTGCGTTCCCCTTTGGAGGCAGCATCACTAATTAGCGATGCAGGTGCTCCTCGCGCCATGGGCCCGAAGCTCGGGCGGCTCGGCTACGACTACGGCCACGCGCTCGGGGAGCTTCTCGCTCCTGGAGTTATTGAGGCCAGCTCGGAGCCCGTGCTGGAGGAGGCAGGCCTGTTTCTTCTGTGGCGCGGAAGGACGAGAGGTTGCGTCTCACATGCGATACCAGAACGCCGAACATGCATTTCACAACTCCTGAACAGACTGCTCTTGCGACGGGTGAGGCCCTATCTTCACTGGAGGCGTCTGGAGTCAGTTTGATCGGGATGAGTTCTGGAGACGTTGCTTGTTGTTTCTATCAACATTCTCTTCCACCCTGGTGCAGGCGCTACTTCAACTTCCCTTTGATTGGCAGTCGCTTTCTGCCATCCGATGTCCGAAGTGCCTGTGGTCTTTCGTTGAAGAGCGGCCATGTTCACTTTCGTTTCAAGGTGGCGCCCATGGGATGGAGTTGTGCCGTTCACTTTATTCAAGAAGCTCACCTGCACATTGTCAGATCAGTTTTGCCGTCGCAGCCTTGGTGCCTTGACAAGTGCCCTGGGATTGACCTGAAGACTGACGATGCCAAGGTATTGTACATTGACAACTTTGCAGTGCTGCCCCCTTCCCCTGGCCGCGCTGCCACAGCGGTCAAGGCCATGCAGTCGGCCTTGGCAGCGCGCGGAATGATCTGAGCTGGACCCCGACTCCCGCGAGCGCGGGGAGCTGCTGGGCTGCGAGCTCGACCTGCGCACTGGCTGCTGGCAGGTGCTGGCGCGGCGGCTCTGGCGGATATATGGAGCGCTGGAGCACGCGCTCGGGAAGCGGGCCAGGGTGACTGGCAAGGAGCTCGAGCGTCTCATCGGCCACCTGGTGTCGTTTCTGATGCTGCGCCGAGAGGGCCTCGCCATGCTCCACGCCTCCTACGAGTTCGTGAGGGCATCCTACACCAAGCGGCAGCCGCTCTGGAAGAGCGGGCGCCGCGAGCTGGCTTGGGTGAAGTCCTCGTGCTGCCGTACCTGCGCGCTGACACTACGCTGCCTTGGAGCGACATGGTCACCTGCTTTGACGCGTCGCCCTGGGGCTACGGCATCGTCGAGACCGAGTGGGGCCTCGATAGTACACAGCGAGTTGGGCGAGTCTCGGAGCGCGCGCGCTTCCGAGGGCTGCTGGCGGCCGAGGGGGGCCCCCGCGAGCGCGCGCTGGAGCAGGAGATCGCGCGGGCCCCTGAGCCCGCCCCGCTGCTTGCTGGCCGCGCTGCAGGCTTCCCGGAGGTCGACTACGAGAAGATGCAGGCGCAGCCTTGGCGCGTGGTGGGCTGCGGCCGCTGGAAGCGCAAGGAGGCCACCCATGGCCTGGAGGGTGCCGCCCTGACCTGGGCAGTACGGCGAGCGGCAAGGGACGCTCGACAGCACGGGTCGCGACGATTGTTTCTCGGAGATGACATGTCCCTCACCCTTGCTGCTGCCAAAGGCCGTGCTGCCAACCATCGTCTGTTGGGAGTCTGTCGTGTCATCTGTGCCATCGGCGTCGCAGCAGATATGAAGATGCAGGTCAGGTGGCCCCCCTCAGAGTGGAATCCCAGCGACAAGCCCTCGCGCCGTTTCCAGCCTCAAGGTCGGCGTGACCGAGGGGCCGATGGAGGCGGCCGCGCTGCGGGCGAGGCCGCCGACGCCGCTGGCCACTGCGAGCTCCCCCTCAGGCCGTCGGGCGCCCAGCAGGCGCAGGAGCCGTTCGCCTCGCCGAGCGCCCCCTGCGAAGGGTTGGTCGCCGGCGGAGGCGCAGGGGGCCCCCGCGCGCGCCGTGGTGCCGGCTCTGGCTGGGCCCGCGAGCAGGCCAGATTTGGCCGGGCGGCGCGCAAGGCTTGGCCGCGTTCGCTTGGCGAGCGACTTCGACCAGAGGAGGCGCCAGCTCTGCCCCCGCCAGACCCGCCTCGCGGCCGCGAAGGTACGCCCTCACACTCAGGAGCTGCACCTGGGGACGGTCCTTGGGCCGGTGCGCTGGCTTGGCTTGGAGTGCCTCCCGGACTGGCCGCGGCAGACCTGGGGCGAGGTGCTGGCGGAGTACGCGGAGGCGATCTACGACCGCGGCGGCTCGAAGGCGGCTACCCAGAGGTTGGCGCCGGCGCTGCTGTGGGCGGAGCCTGCGCTGCGCAGGGCAGGCATTCGGGAGGTCTTCCCCTTGACGCACCAAACGCTCAAAGGGTGGAACGTCCTGGGGCCCTCCCAATCGCGGCCGCCTGTTCCGTTCGTGGTGGTGCTGGCGGTGGCTTGCTGGCTGTGCCGAGCTGGGAAGCCTCTCAGTGGCTTGGCCGTCCTGATTATTTTCATGTTCGAGACGTACATGCGGCCATCGGAGGTGCTGGCCCTGCGAGCCCGCCAGGTTGTTCTGCCATTGCCGAAGGAAGGAGGCGCCTCAGTGTTTCTGACGTTTGTGGTCCGAGCTTCAGAGTATCAGATCCCGACCAAAACGAACGAGTACGACCTCTCGGTGCCGCTGGACTTGTCGATTTCCTTCGTCCAAGCGTTGCGGGAGCCAGACGAGCTGATCCTTGGCCTCAGCTACACCGAGCTGGCCGCAGACTTCAGCAGTGCGATCTCAGCTCTGGGTGCGACCGTACTCAAGCCCACCCTGTACTCCCTCCGGCATGGAGGGGCCAGCCACGACAGGAGCACGGGCGCCAGAAGCTTGGGCGCCGTGCAGCAGCGCGGATGATGGAAGGCGTTCAAGTCAGTGCTCAGGTACGAGAAGCACGGACGCCTGTCGATGGAGCTTCGCAACTTATCCGACCATCTCCGCGATGCGCTGCGAGCCGCAGGACTGGATCACATCGGCGTTTTCAACAGGTCCTTGGTGCGGCACTTCGCAGCGCGCCGCATCAGTCCTGAGTCTGCGTGGAGGTCTTCTCGGGCTGTGGTGAGTTGAGTAAACACTTGCGTCATAGAGGGGAGGCGGTGGTGGAGTGGGATGTGCGACACGGGGGTCATTTTGATTTAACTCGCCCTGCTGTCTGGAGGACCCTCAGAGGCTGGATTTCTTCGGGCCTTGTCAAATTCGTGTTTTTGGGGACGCCCTGTAGCGGGTACTCCGGGGCTCGCAGGGCTCCGCCGTCTAGTAACATGCCTTCGGCTCTCAGGAGCCCCGAGTTTCCTCTTGGGCTTCCTGACCTCGAGGGTAAAGACTTTGAGAGCCTTCGAGTCTCCAACAAGTTAGGGTGGGTCTCGCAACGCATCCAGAGACTTTGCTTTGTTACAAGATGAATGTGCCAGGCGGTGAAGAGAATCCTTGGCAAAGCTTCCTATGGCTTCGCCCTGATCGCCTAGCATTTGGCCGCCTCCCGCAAGTTTGTGATGGAGTTGTGGATTACTGTGCTTGCGGGCGCTCGTTTCGTGCCCGCACTCGCATTCAATTTTGGAAGTGTGTTCCTCACCCTGGGCTCGAGAAGCCCGTTTGTAAGGACAAGGGGATCTGTTCTGTTTCCGGGAAGCCTCATCTGGAGCTGACTGGTTTTTCGGAAGGCGGGTTCAGCACTAAACTAAAGAATGCTTACCCGCCTGAACTGTGCACTCTCCTTGCAGAAACGTTGCATTCCTCTTGCGTTGCACAGCAATCCACTGAAAGATGGAAACGTATGCGGGGCTACCCCAACAAAATGCTTGAGTAGTGGGCCTAAGGTTTGAAGTGTGGCATTTTGTATCGCAGTTTGTGCCAAGCTGTCAAGCGTGCCTGCGTACTGTTCTTCACCTCAAGCAGCTTCCGCCACTGGCAAAATAGAAGATCATGTAAATGATTCGCGTGAATGATCTGCCGTGTGTGCCGCTGTCTTCTCTCAAGGCACCTCGCTCGGCCCACGCCAGCCCAAGGCCTCTCCTTGTTCGGTGCCGACAGCATTTTGTATCGCAGTTTGTGCCAATCTGTCAAGCGTGCCTGCGTACTGTTCTTAACCTCAAGCAGCTTCCGCCACTGGCAAAATATAAGATCAAAGCTCTTCACACCAAGGCTCCCAAGAGCGAACGGTGACGTAAACAAGCTGATACGACCAAGGCTCCCAGCAGAGAGCGGTGACGTAACACGTTCCTGACACCAAGGCCCAGCCAAGGCTCAGGAACGGGCGGCAACGCAGCAATCTCTGAACACCAAGGCTCCCAGGAGCGAGGGGTGACGTAACAAGCTCTCAACGCCAAGGTTTCCAGTACGAACGGTGGTGTGAGTAATTTCGGTTTCTGTTTCTGAAGCGCTCTTTCCGTTTCTGTGCTGGGCCAGGTCTACTGGCCTTCGGCCCAAACGGGCACCGTGTCAGCGTTTTGGGTCATAGTTGTCCTGGATGCATATTGGATCCCTTGGGCCATTTTAGGTCTCTCGGGTTGTCTTTTGGGCCTGTTCGTGGCTTCTTGCGGGCCTCTAAGGCGCCTGCTGGCGGTCTCGGGCGTCCTCTTGAGACGGAGGGTTCGAATCCATGTGCGAGGCGTTCCGCTGTTCATCCTGGAGGTGCTTTCTTTTCAGACTCGGTCGTCGTCGATCCACGGTCGAGAGTCTTCATCAAGCATCGGTCGATGGTAAGGGTTTTCTGGCGTTTCTGTTGGTCCCCCAGAGGCCTCCACAGGGTCCTCTGCAGATCCTTTTTTCCTTGGAGTCTGGCAAGGTTGCTCGCACGGAGGGGGAAGGAGATAAGCCTGGCGAGCGATGTCTTCAGTTGATGGCGTGTAGGTTTGTTTAGGGGATCGGCTAACGAATTCATGTACACCATAATTCCTTTGTTCGTCGAATCCGTGATGCTCGTAGATCTACGAACATGCTACGTATGACTCGACGAGAAACTATATTCAGGGGTATATGAATCATGTGGTCTCGGACAAGAAAAACGGAATACATCAAAGTGTTGGCGTTCCGCGCGCCAGGCAAGGGGGTCCAGCGCAGATCCAAGAAATCCACGCAGACATCCAAACGCTTAGGGTTGTGCAGTTTTCCTTCCTCTATGCTCGATCCCCTACTCGAAACGTTCTTCAGCCATAAGCGCTCGGAGGTCCGCGCGGCTTTCGCTTTCTTGGTTGGGCGGTGTACACCCCTGGCGGGCTGCGCGCTCCCTTCCTGGCGGGCTGCGCGCTCCCTTCCCCGATGCGCCGGGGCGTGTGGAGAGGGGTGCCTGGCGCCGACCCAAGACAAACCAGGGCTGGACCTAAACTGTGTTTTGTCGTTTTCGTGGGCCGTTTTCGGTTCGACGTCGCTGTGCGGTTAAGGCGGATTGAAGACAAAACGAGGGAAAACGAAAACAACACGAAAACGAAAAACACTGGACTGGAACTCTGGGAATCCAAATGAACGATCTCTCAACCAACCGAGCCTGACTTCGCAAGCAACGCCGCCGATCATCCTGAAGGATTCTGAGACGCACTGTATGCCACTACCTGACACTCTGCCCAGCGCCGCCCTCTGCAGAGCAGCACTCGCCCTGGCCACACACCAGCGCTCGAGCACGCAACCCTGCTGGGTTGGCTACGCGCGGACTTCGGACAATGCGTGAGTGCATTCGGTTCGGCGCCTTCTAAGGAACAGCCTCCTTCTAAGAAGCACTCCCCCCTCCCCCTGCCTCCTTGTGCGCGCCGCCAGTCCATCTGGTCGGACCGAGGTAGTTTTCGAGGGTTTTTGAAGTTTCCTGTCAGCTTTCCTCCCTCGGGATGCGTTCCAGCGGCTGCACCTCGCCAAGAGCGTTCCGGGGGTGCCCGGATCGTCCCGAGCGGCCACCGCAGAGCCGAGTTATGACCCAAAAACCGAATTTGACTGCGCGCCCAGGGGGTAATTACGGTCGGGCTGAGGTGTAGGATCGAGATCGGCTCGAGGAGGGTACCCTAATGTTCTTGTGTTTGTTGGATGTTCTGGTGCATCCTGGGGGAGGGTACCCTCGAATGTACTTCAGTTTAGCTGGCGGAGGGTCTCATGTTCTTGAAGGAGGTTCATCTGTCGTAGTTTCGGCTGTATGCGCGTGTGTTGCTTTCTATTGGGACGGAGGAGGCCTGGCGAGGCTTGTGCATCGCGAATCGAGACCCGCTTGCGCGCTACGTTGGCCCATCATGGTTTTGAAGCAGCTGGCGGACGGGGGGCACCGTACCGTGCACGCAAACCTGTCTGCCTGCAGCGGGGGGAAAGCTGCTAGGGCCCAGCCTGCGCGTCGAGGTTATCGGGTAAGCTGTCATGCTTGACCTGTGCTGCCAGCCTGCGACTTTGGAGGCCCCCTGGGGCGACGCGCCTCCCTCCACCTCGCGCGCGCCCGCAGAGAGAGCCCCAGGTACGGCGCCAGTGAGCACTTCCAACGCGCGCCCACCCCATTTTGGCGCACCCTCGCACGGTGTCTGTGCCCTGAGAGCCGCAGCCGTGGCGCCAGTGTGCACACATGAGTCTGGCAGGCCACCCACGCATTCTGCGTCGTAGGGCGCCCCAGACTCGACGCCCGTGGATGCAGTCGAAGAGGGCGCACATGCCCTACTTTAGGGTTGAGCTCTCCGCCAGGCTATTTATGTTTTCTGCTGTTTGGTAGCACGTTGGGCCCACCGCGTTTTTTGGCGCAGCCGCAGTGCGCTAAAGTAAACATCACCACAGCGTGAACCGTGTCTCACCACCGCCTCGCGCCACGAGCGGCGCATGGCTCGCGAGGGCCGGTCTGTTCTGGCGGTGGTCGTTGCGTGTTCTGTTGGCTCCCCGCACGCGCACAGCATCGGCGCGAACGAAATGGGTACGGAAAGAATGGGTACGATGCCCAACAGCAGTTCCTGTTCATTTTGAACAGGTCTCGCTGTCCGCGCCGCCGCGGCCTGTGTCCATTTGAGACAGAAGGCCGCCTGCCCAACAGCGGCCGCTGTTGGTTCGGGACAACATTTGTTGTCGGGCATTGTGCGCATTTTTTCCGTACCCATTTCGGGCGTCCAAACAGCATTGTTCCGCATCGTTCGAAGAAGAACAAGTTGCAGAACATAATCTGTAGGAGATCTGCGCGGATTTCTTGGAGCGGCGCTGGGCCCCGCTCCCAGGCCCGCGGAGCGCGCCAGGGGCGGCGCAGGGGAGGAGACGCAAGGGGGGTCCCAGCGCCGATCCAATAATTCCGCGCGGATCTCCACCAGTTTATGCCTAGTGTGAAGGCCTTGCGGCCGGTGCCGCCGACCCTGAAGGGGGAGCCCGAGGCGTGTCGGAGGCAAGGAGTCAGGGCCGCGGCGCGGGGGCGCGAAGGCGGGTGGCTTGGCACGGTAAGGGTCGATTCGTAGGTCGGCCTTGCCAGGTCGTCCGTCCTCTTGCGGATCGTGCTACTGATGCTGCTGCTCATCCTCCGGCATCCCGTATCTTTCTTGCTGATTGTTATTGTTTTTCGCACAGCCTCTTCCTCATCCCTCGTTCGCCTCCTCCTCCCCTCATCCGCCCGTCCATCTCCCACGCTCGCTGTCCGTCCTTCCTCACATCGCCCTCCAGACAGTTGAGTTCGATTATAGTAGGTCGACCCTGCCAAATCAAGGGTACGTCGTATCTCGTCTTTCGCTACCCATGTTTTCCAGATTCCTATGGCAATGTGGCCTTCGAACGGGTCTGGTGTCCTCTCGAGTGTCCTCTCCAGTCAACCTCGACTGTATCCCGTATCGATATCCTGGCTCCACCCTGCTCCATTGTCTTTCATAGGGTCTAGTCTTGGGACCAGCGGAGGGTCTTAGGTGGCCCAAGTTCCGGCGAGCAGGAATGAGGGGGGGGGTTCGAGGCGCTAGTTCAAGAAGGGTTCTATCCTTCTTCGGCCTCTAGGGGCCGTTTTCGGGACCCGGGACCGTCAAGAACGGATTCAGGGTGAAAAATTGCACCAGATGAGCCCGGTAGTTGTCTGTGGGCAGATCTTGAGCTTTGTCCCCCCCTCTTACTCGATTTTCTCGGGGCCCATCCAGTTCAGACCCGCTGGTCGCCTCCAAAGCTCGTGCATCTTTCTGGGGGGCCCAACACGGCGTGGTGACCACACCGCGTGATGAGTAAATTGGGATTCGGGGTCACCGCACGGGTTTGGGACTCCGAGAAAAGTCCGAGGGCGTCTCGGGCGACTCGGGCTTCCCAAGCATCAAAACCGTGTGTTGACGGACCGCGCCCGAAATCTTTCAGGTGTTCCATCCCCGCCTTGCATGCGTGGAGGCTCTGATCTACCTCACGCATTTGGACGCGACGGGCATGGGTGAGATCATGAATCAGCGGCTTACGCAGGAGCGGCTGCCAGACTTGTCCTGCACTCGGTCATGCCGAGCCGTTGCGAAGGAGGATGCGTACCTACGTTCATCTGTTTATGTATACACATAGATGTGTTTACATGCGTTTGTAGATACAGGTATGCAAATGGTTTAGACGTATCCGTAAGGGCTTCGCCCCGTGCCGCCAGCCTCCTATTCTATGATAACGGGATTCATAAGAGCTATGTTCGAATGTCTTGGCGCCGTCTTGAAGACATGATGCTGACGGCGATGGTGATGTTGATAATGCTGATGCTGACGCCGACGGAGATGGTGATGGAGGATCTTGCTCATGATGCTGTCGGCGCTGGTGCTGGTGTTGGTGATGACGACGATGATGATGATGTTGGTGATGACGACGATGATGATGTTGATGTTGATGTTGATGTTGCTGCTGATGATGATGGTGATGATGTTGATGATGATGGTACTGCTGATGATGGTGATGATGACGATGTAAACGTTGATGCAGATGATGTTGATGATGAGGATGGTGTTCACATTGCGTGAACTCGAAGAGCTGCACAGGAGCGTGCAGCAACATGAGCCCATCCTGAAACGACGGGCCCATTAGGAGGAGGAGGCGGAGGAGGAGGAGGAGGAGTAAGGAGGGAGGAGGCGCAAGAAGCAGGAGCGTAATTTTATAAACGATCGTGGCCTCGGGGGCGCGGGCGCGGCGTAATTCACTGAGGATCGTGGCCTCGGGGCGCGAATCATGTATATTTTCCAAGAGATCACGGCCTCGGAAACGCGCCTACCGTGTAACGTACAAGTGATCGTGGCTTCGAGGACGTGAGTCTGATATAACTTATGAAGGACCACGGTTCCGGGAACGCGAACACGTTTAAAGTTACGGGGGATCGTGGCCTCGAGGACGCGAACATTGCGTCGTTTACGAACTCGTGGCCTCAGGCACACAAATGTTGAATAGTTACCTGGCGATTCTTGCCTCAAGGACGCGAGCAAATCGTAACTTCAAACGGTTTATGGTTTCGGGAGCGCTACCATGGCGTAATGTACATGGGTTTGTGGCCTCGGGGTCGCACATATTGTATATTTGTACAACGGATTGTGGCTTCGGAGACGCGAATATGGCGTAATGTATTTCGTAGTTGGCCTCAAAAGACGCATTTACCGAGTATTTTTCAAAGCATGTATGGCTTCGGGAACGCGACTATAGCGTAATGCACGAGGGTGTGTTGCCTCGGGGACGCAGAATCCGCGCAAGTTACGAAGGACTATTGCCTCGGGGACGCATGTTGTGTAATTTCATGGTTTTCTTGCATCGGCCACGCGAATATCGTTTAATGTATGAGGGTTGATTGTTTTGGGGGCGCGAATCTTTCATATTTACATGTCCCACGGTCCCCAGGAATTCTGAGATCCTCCGGAAGGCGTGGTGTAGGTGGTTCGGGGCTCCACCCCCCTCGCACGGACTTTAACAATCTACAGCTGGACGCAGAAAGTAGAACCATCACATTGGACGCTGGAAAGCGAAACTGGCGTATGGAGCAACAGGCCTACTCCGCTTAGCCAGGTGGCCCCACAGAGGGGCCAGTTGCTACGACGAGATACAGACATAACGAAGCATGTAGAGAACAAGAACTGCGACATAAAGGGATAATAAGAGAGAGAGAGAGAGAGAGAGAGAGAGAGGGAGGGACAAGGAGAGAGAGAGAGAGAGATATGACACAAAGAGAGAGAGAGAGAGAGAGAGAGAGAACAAAGAGAGAGAGAGAGAGTGAGAGAGAGAGAGAGGCAGAGTGGAAGAGGCTGCAGCAAGGATTTGGAGCATGAGTTGAGAGGAGGGGGGGGGGGGGCAATGGGTGGGGTAGAGAAAAGTCGAGCAACCGCCTGGCAATAAACATTCATGTCATGAGCCCCTGCTGCTATGTAGGCCAACTTTGTTTGGGAAGGCTGCGAAGGATGCAAAGAGAGCGAGGGAGAGACACACCACAACATACATTGAGCGAGGCAGAGAGAACACAGCGAGAGAGAGAGGGATAAATATAACAACGCAACATGTTAGTCATTTTGGGCACTTAACATTGCGTTTGTAGCTAATTAGATAGTGCAATGTACGTGGGGCAAGTATTGTAATGCAACATGTGTGGTGCGATCGAGGTGGTGCAACTTTAGCGTGTGAAGGACAGGTGGAGCGACTTATGTGGTGCAATCTACGCGGTGCAATATCTGTTGTGCACCCTGTGTTGTGCAGCCTGTGTGTTGCATTATGTTTTGTACTATCTACGATGTGCAAGCCACTCTGCTCAACTTGAAGTCGTCATCCCCAATGCTCGCGCAAACATCCCACCCTCCCGCCATCCACCTGTTTGGCAAAACTCCTGATGCAGGGGGTGGCGGCGGCACCGATGACGACATCGATGGTGACGTCCTCACCGCCGATGCTCTTCACCGTGAGTCGATGATGAAGGTGAGCATACCGACGTTACTCGGACGTGCGCGATGGCAAGGTGACGTCGGTAACGTCTGCGACAATGATGAAGATGGCACCAGCGATGACGATGTTCAAGAGGGCGACGGCACGAACGAAAACGGCGCCAAGGATGGCACACACGTCGGCGATGCTGATGTCCATCTGTCGATGGGGCAGGCGATCGCGGCGATGCTGACAAGGTTAAAAAGGAAGCCCGCGCGCGCGGACGTTCAACGCATCCGTCAGACTGATCATGCGCGCGCGGCGGTGCGCGCGCGTGGCCCGCGTGGTATTTCGTTGCAAGGGATTCGCGCCCTCGGCGCATGACAGGAGTATTGCGGGCGCGCCGCGTGGTGATATGAAATCGTTGGCTTTGGCCGAATTCATAGGGATCCCATGATTTTCTGCATGGTTGTAGCATGGGCGCGCGGACAGGAAATTTACAACATTTGCGTTGCGAAGCCCTCGGGCGTTATAGGTTTTTATATTGAAACGCGTGCGAACACATTGAGTTTGGTGCGATTTTGACGTGGGCGCGCGCGTGATGACTTTGCGGCATGTTTTCACAGGGATTCTTGAAAAATTGTGACTTGTGACGCACGAGTGCGCGCGCGTAGTACTTCTGGAAGAGGATGGCGGGGGGGGGGGGGGGGGGGGGGGGGGGGGGGGGGGGGGGGGTGCGATGCCGGCCTGGTTGGGGCAATATGAGTTCGTATGTATGATGGATGGCGGGGCAAGATTAGATGTACATTGAAATGCGAAAAGGGGGGTTGTTGACTCCCGGGGAGGGGGGGTAGAGTCTATTCTAGTTTCCAGAAAAGAGAACCTATGTGGCGCAGTCGATCACTTGCTCAACTTGATGCTGTCCTCTCCACTGCTCGCGCCAACACCCCGCCCTCCCAGCCGCAACTTGGTTTGCAAAACCTCTTAAGACCGACTGCGACGACACCGACGACAAAGACGACGACGACGCCGACCACGTCTCCGACGACTTCGACGACGACAACGACGCCGACGCCGACGAAGACGACGACGACGACGCCAACGAAGGCGACGACGAGGGAGGAGGAAGGACGACGACGGCGACACCCACGACAACGACGACAACGACGAGGGAAGACGGAGGACGGCGACGACGCGAACGACGACGAAGGCGGAAGGACGGCGACGCCGACGACGACAACGACGAGGGAGGAGGGAAGACGACGACGACAACGACGACGACGGGACGAAATAGAACCGACGACGAGACGCCGACGACGGACGACGACGACGACGACGTGGGAGGAGGAGGACGGACGACCACGGCGACAACGACGGCGGAAACGACCACGACGCCAAAGAGGACGACGACGACGAACACGAGAAAAGACAGAGGACGACGTAGGCGACGACGACGACGACGACGCAGGAGGGGGGAGGACGGCGACGACGACGACGACGACGACGACGACGCAAGAGCGCGCGCGCACGCTTTTGTTGAAGATCCGCGTTGCGAAACCTTTTTGTCAGTTTTTTGGAGGCACGATTTTGAAATCTTTCCGAAACCGATGGGTTTTGAAGGTTTTCGGCGTACGCCCGCGACGACGCGCGCGTCTGCACTTCGTCCCGTTTTTTGCAGAGGATTCTCGCGACGGCACACGAGCAAGGGCGTTCGACAGATTTCGACATGCGCGCGCGAAGCCCGTTTGGTAGCATGTTGTGAAGATCTTGAGAAACCTACGGTTTTCTCAAGATTTCGCAAGAGCTCGCGCAAGCTTTTCTAGCAAATCTGTGTTGCGAAACCTTGTTTTTTTGCAGGTGTTTTGGAAACTCGATCGCGAAATCCTTCCGGCACCGACGGTTTTTGAAGGATTGCGGCACGCGCGCGCGACGATGCGCGCGTGCGCAGTTCGTCTCATTCGTTTGCAAGGGATTCGTGTACAAGTCGTATGCTAGAACAAAAAATGTCGCCGCGCATTTTTTCACAAGGGAATCTCAGGGGTAACGATGCCACCCCCCCTGGGATACTGTAAATTCATAGTTAGGATTGACGTGTTGTCACAACAGTATATGATTTACATACCCGAGAAGGGGGGCGGATAACGCCGGGGGCGGGGGGTGGGGAGAGCCTTTTTAGAAAGGATAATATACTCGGAGAAATTCGTAGTTACATATGTATATACAAGAATGAGGGGGCCGACGGGTCACTCCTTGATGCCAGGCGCGAACATGAAGTGAGGTTTTGCGGTGCGGGTCGTTGTTGATGTTATTGTTGTTGATGTTGTTGTTATGTTTGTTGTTGAACCCTCCCTACAGAAGAGTATGTATTGTTGATCCCCCTTCCGGTGCACGTTGTATTTTTCAATTGAAGTGCCCCTCCTTGCGCTCGAACTTTTTTATTCGGGGAACATCTTGAGGCTCAAACTGTGCTGTTGGCCCCCGGGTAACAACAACAACGGCTCCAACGTGAGATCTCCCAACAATTTAGCCAGGACCCCCGCTCCCGCCGGAGACTTCCTCGCATTTTATTCAGGAGTCGCGCTATCGCTAGGAACTTCTTTGCAGTGTATTCAGGAGTCGTTCTCTCGGCGCTCTGGAGTCGCGCTCTCGCTGGAGACTCGCTTGCAATTTACTCAAGAATGGCGCCCTTGCGTTGGAATTTCCCGCAATTTACTGAAGCGTTGCGCTCCCGACGCTGAGGCACTCAGGAGTCGCGCTCCTTATGAATCGGGATCTCGCTGCCCTTCGTGGCCCCGTTGCATCCCTTCGTGGCCCACTCGCTGCCCTTCGTGGGCCCGTTGCAAGTCTTCGTGGTCTCCTCGCTGCCCTTCGTGGCTCCGTTGCAGCCCTTCGTGGCCCCCTCGCTGCCTTTTCGTGGCCCCGTTGCACCCATTCGTGGTTCCCTCGCTGCCCTTGGTGGCCCCGTTGCGCCCCGTCGTGGCCCCCTCGCAGTCCCTCGGTGCCCCGTTGCACCCTTCGTGGCCCGCTCGCTGCCCTTCGTGGCCCCGTTGCACCCCGTAGCGGCCACGTCGCAGCCCACCGCTGCCACATTCCAGCCCTTCGTGGCCGCCTCGCTGCCCTTCGCGGCCCTGTTGCAGCCCCTCGTGGCCCCCTCGCTGCCCTTCGTGGCTTCGTTGCAGCCCTTCGTGGCCCGCTCACCGCCCGTCGTGGCCCCCTCGCAGCCCTTCGTGGCCCCCTCGCTGCCCTTCGTGGCCCCGTTGCACCCATTCGTGGTTCCTTCGTTGCCCGTCGTGGCCCCGCTGCAGCCCTTCGTGGCCCCCTCGCTGCCCGTCGGGGCCCTGTTGCACCCTTTCGTGGCCCCTTCGCTGCCCTTCGTGGGCCCGTTCCAGCCCCTCGTGGCCCCCTCGCTTCCGTTCGTGGCCCTGTTGCAGCCCTCGTGGCCGCCTCGCTGCCCTTCGTGGCCCCGTTGCAGTCCCTCGTGGCCGCCTCGCTGCCTTTCGCGGCCCCGTTGCTGTCCTTCGTGGTTCACTCGTTGCTTTTCGTCGCCCCGTATATGTATGCCCTTCGTGGCCCCCGCTCGTTCGCGCCCGTCGTGGCCCCATATGCATGCGTTTCGTGGCCCCGCTGTCGCCGTTCGTGGCCCCATCGCTGCATTTCGTGGACCCGTTGCTGCCTTCAGTGGCCTCGTCCTTGCCCTCCGCGGCCCAATATACGTATGCCCTTCGTGGCCCCCGCTTGTTCGCGCCCGTCGTGGCCCCATGTGCATCCCTTCGTGGCTCCGCTGTCGCTCTTTGTGGCCCTCTCGCTGTCCTACGTGGCCCAGATGCTACCTTCAGTAGCCCTGTCGATGCCCTCTGTGGCCCCGCATTATCTGCCCTTCGTGGCCCCCGCTCGTTCGCGCTCTTCGTGGCCCCATACGCATTCCCTTCGTGTCCCCGCTGTCGCCCTTCGTGGCCTACTTCGTGCGCCTCGTGGCCTTGCTGTCGTTCTCTTTCTCGCTCTTCCTTCCGCTCGGCGTCATCGTCGACGTCGTCGTCGTCGTGATCGGTCCCTTGTCCGTCCCTCTTGGGGTCGGGCTGCCGCCGATCAGCGCTGCCGCTGGCCAGGCCGACGGTCCGCGGCCGCCCCGCCGCGTGCTGGGGCCCGGCCTGCAGGGAAGACAACGAAGAGGGCGGGTATCGAGGGCTTGGGAAATACGCGTTGACAGACACTCGAGCAGATAAGAGCGAGCAGTCTTAATGTGTTATTATTGTTGTTGTTGCTGCTGCTGTTGCTGTTGTTGTTGCTGCTGCTGTTGTTGTTAGTGTTAGTGTTAGTGTTGCTGTTCGTGTTGTTGTTGCTGTGGTTGCTTTCTGTTTGTTGTCTGTTGTCTGTTGTCTGTTGTCGCCCTCACCCCCGCGACCCGGGCGGCGACCCACCCCCGACCCACCTGCGACCCGCCCGCGACCCGGCCCGCGACCCATCCGCAACCCACCCGCGACCCACCCCGCGACGTGCCCAGCGACCCACCCGCGACCCACCCGCGACCCACCCGCGACACCCGCGACCCGGCCCGCGACGTCGTATAATCTGTAGAAATGGGGCACTTGCGGCAGGTTCCGTCAGAGCCCCGCAGACTGCCGACGTCCATTCCGCACTTTCACTTTTATCCGCAGTTGCGGAGCGCCACGTGTATATGTATATGTATGCATAGTCATGTATACGTGCGTAACTTATGTGGTGCAACGTAAGTTTGCAATATATGTGGTGCACGCTCTGGTGTGCAATCTGCGTTTAGCAGCGCACGGGGCGTTTTCTACGTGGTGAAATCTACGTTGTGCAAAATATGGATTGCAATCGGTATAGGTGGTGCAGTCAATGAGGTCAAAACCACCCCCCGCACTTGAAGTTGTTAGCTACATTGTTCGCGGAATCATCCCACCCACTCACCCGCAACTTGGTTTGCAAAGCCCATGCGGCGGCGGTTGCGATGACGGTTCGGTGCTGGCTGGTACATCTTTGCAGCCGCGCTAGCGCGCGCAGGCTCACGCGCAGAGCAGCCAGCTAGTCTGGTGCGACCGGCGCGGCCGCGGTGGCGCTGACCGCTGGGCACTTCCCAGCGCGTCTCGCAGGCCGCGCTGGCGCGCAGTGCGAGTCGGCGGTTCGGGCGGGCGCGGTATCATGGCGACGTCGACAACGGCAGACATGGTCATGATAATATCGATTTTCGCGACAATCTTGGCCACGATTTTGATCACGTTAATGGCAGTCACGGTGCCTACGGGTCGGTGACGAAGGTTTTCGTGAGGATTTCGACATGCGCGCTCGGCCGACGCGCGCGGGTGGCTCGCATGGCGTTGTTTGAAAGGGATCGTGTCCCGCCCAAGCATGCGCTCAAGGGCGTTCGAATGATTCCGGCACGCGCTCGCGCGAGGCCCGTGTGGTCGCAGTTGGTGAACATGTTGAATAACCAATGGTTCCTTAAGAATTCGACTGAGCGCGCAGATTTCTTACAACCAAGAACAGGTCAATTACCAAACAATTGGGCTGTTTTTGTTCACCATCCTGCGATAATGCTGGGTCCTGTTTCACAAGAGAGCGCCCCGTGTTCCCCCCGTCCTTCCTCCCATCTTCGCCTCTGCCTCGTGCGCGCCAGCAACTGCGACTCGCGGCGCCTAAATGATAGGGATCGCATGCGTCGCCCTGCCCACCGCATGTCAATTTCGGGGCACCCTTCAATCGCTTTGTGGTTCCATGTCCCAGTGGGAGTTCCACCGAAGGCACCAAGTGGCAGGGTTCACATGCGGCCACCCGCCCGCCGCATGTCATTTATGAGACAGCCTTCAAACGCTTCGTGGCCCCATAGTGTTCTCCACCGAAGGTGGCAGCGGCAGGGTTAACATGTGGTCACCCGCCCATTCATGCAATTTCGGCACACTTCACACACGCTTCGTGGCTCCACTAGGAATCGGAGCTCCACCGAAACTTCAGTTGCATGTATCACATGCGGTTCCCCGCCCACCGCTTGTCCATTCCGGCACACCCATGACACGTTTCGTCTTCGTGGCCACATAGGGAGCTCCACCGAAGATCCCAGTGGCAGGGTTGTCGTGCGGTTCCCCGTCCACCGCATGTCCATTTCGGCACCTCTTGCACGCGCCGTGGCCCCACCAGGAGCTTCACCGAAGGCCCCAATGGCAGCGCCTGCGTGCGGCCATTCCATTGTGGCACACCCCTGACAAGTTTCGTGGCCCCGCAAGACGATTTGTTACGTGACAGTCGATATTTATATCCCGGCGACGCCGACGATGTTTGAAGGATTGCGGCATGCACGCGCGACCACGCGTGCGTGTGGAGTTTGTCCAAAGTGTTGCAAAGGACTATTTGAATTGGGTGGTTGATCATAAGCGAGCGCGTTCGGACAACATAATATGTTCGGGTCGAACCGGGCTTGGCTGGGATGTCAGCCCGCGCATGCTCGCGCGCGCAGCGGCCAGCTACTTTCCCGCGACCGACACGGCCGCGGTGGCACAGATCGCTGGGCATTTCCCACCACGCACTTCACTGCGAGTCGGTGAGTTCGGCGGGCGCGGTGTCATGGCGACGTTGTTAACAGTAGACACGATGATGATGGTAGTCGTGATGACGACGATGATGACGAAGACGACGACAAGGCCACTGACTGCGCCGATGTTGACCCCGCGAATGTTGATGACAGTGTCTTCGCGTCGATGATGCACGTTTTGGACGGAATTCGACATGCGCGCGGGGCCGACCCGCGCGAGTGGCCCGCATATTTTATTCGACAGGGATTGCCCCCCAGAAAGCACGCAAGGGCGTTCGAACGATTTCGACATGCGGCGCGAGAGGGACGCTTGGTAGCAAGTGACGAACATGCTGAACAAATTCAGTTTGCGTGAGCGCAGGCTTGCGCAACAGATGTTGCAGCATCGTGTGGATCATTTGTGTTCGGGAGCGCTCGATGTTGAATTTTTTACGAGGCCTCAGTTTTTTGAGTATTCCAGCATGCGCGCGCGACGACGCGCGCGTGGGCACGTTGCCCCGCTTTTGCGTTGCAAGGAAGCCTTGCGACAGCACGCGGACAAGGGCGTTCGAACGAATTTCCCATGCGCGCGCGAAAGGCACGTTTGGTAGCATGTACTGACAACATTTAGGCGCCGTCTTCTTATTTATAAAATGATTCGCAAGAGCGCGAACGCATGTTTTGGAAATGCAAGTTAATGTTGCGAAACCGCATGTTTGTTATGCGTTTTCGGGGCGGCCGATGTTGACAACCTTACGAAGTCGAAGTTTTTACCTAACAGCTTGTTCTGATAGGTTTCTAGTGGTGTCAAAAGAGAGCAGCAGATGACTCCACAGGGGGGTCTGGGCGGGTGCCGGACAGGGTGCCGCAGAAGTCGTTTTAAGCCAACTGTCACACACTTCGTGCTCTTCGACCTCCAGAACTCCATTCCCGGGCCACATTCTGAATGCCCGGAGCCAACTGTAGGCCACTTCGTGCTCTTCGACTTCCCAGAACTCCATTCCCGGGCCACATTTTTGATGCCCGGAGCCAACTGTAGGCCACTTCGTGCTCTTCGAGTTCCCAGAACTCCATTCCCGGGCCACATTTTGAATGCCCGGAGCCAACTGTAGGCCACTTCGTGCTCTTCGAGTTCCCAGAACTCCATTCCCGGGCCACATTTTGAATGCCCGGAGCCAACTGTAGGCCACTTCGTTCTTCAAGTTCCCAGAACTCCATTCCTGGGCATGATTTTGAATGCCCGGAGCCAACTGTAGGCCACTTCGTGTTCTTCTAGTTCCCAGAACTCCATTCCTGGGCCACATTTTGAATGCTGAGGCAGGCTGATGCTGCGGCCGAGGCAGGCTGAGGCTGAGGCAGGCTGAGGCTGAGGCCGAGGCTGAAGGCAGACTGAGGCTGAGGCTGAAGCAGACTGAGGCTGAGGCTGAGGCAGGCTGAGGCTGAGGCTGAAGCAGGCTGATGCTGAGGCAGGCTGAGGCTGAGGCTGAGGCTGATGCAGGCTGAGGCTGAGGCAGGCTGAGGCTGAGGCCGAGGCTGAAGGCAGACTGAGGCTGAGGCTGAAGCAGGCTGAGGCTGAGGCTGAGGCAGGCTGAGGCTGAGGCAGGCTGAGGCTGAGGCTGAGGCAGGCTGAGGCTGAGGCTGTGACTGCGACTGCCGTTGCCGCTGCGACTGTCATCGCGAATGCGACTACGACTGCGAGAACAGCAGAATTCTACAACTAGATTTTCATCTGAATCTTAAGGGGAATGCTTTCAGATATGCTTCTACACATCGCTGTTAGGTTGCTTTGCCGGGATAATTGGAACGATTACGGCATGCGCGCTCGACGGCGTGCGCGTGCCAATTTCGTCCCAATTCTTGGTAAGAGTTGCTGAAAGCTGCGGGTCGGTGATAAACGAGTACGCCCGCATGGCAGGTTTCCAGCGGATGGACATGGCGGTCCATAAAGCATTGAATGGGACGGTACGACTTAATTCATGTAGGATGGACAAGCGCACCATATTTTTGAACAGGCAACAGAACCCCCCCAACAAAAGGGGGTTATGTTTGGGGGGAAGTCGTTCCTACCATTCGTTTGGGAAAAAACTATTTTGGTTCTGCACTGTTGTGTGCAGATGTGTGGTGCAAAATGTGCGGCATGGACGTGGCGGCGACGGCGACAACATTGCCGCCAGACCACCACACAGGCACACGAAACGGGCAACCATGGGGCGGCGACGGCGACAACATAGCCGCCAGACCGCCACACAGGCCCACAAAACGGACGGCGACGAGGCGGCGACGGCGACATCATTGCCGCCAGACCGCCACACAGGCCCTGACGACGGGCGGCGACGGGGCAGCGGCGGGGCGGCGGCGGTGACAACACAGCCGCCACATCGCCACAACGGCCCAGACGTCCGGCGCCGACGAGGCGGCGTCGGTGCGGCGACAGCGACAACACAGCCGCCAGACCACCACACAGGCTCAGTTTTGCAGTAAGAAGTAGGAGCTCCGAAGTGCAAGCTTTATCTGGGAATCTCACCAGATATATGGTGAAACATTGAAGGGGAAGGAGAGCGAGTGAGAGAGAGAGAGAGAAAGTGAGAGAGAGGCTGACAGAAAGAGAGAGAGAGAAAGAGAGAAAGAGAGAGAAAGAGAGAGAGGCGGAAACCTCGCGCGCACGCAACAAAAACGGCGGCGTGGGGAAGTAGCCCCAGTGTTCCCAGAGCGCGCGCGGGCTTTTTCCAGCAGCGCGACGGTGGTTCTCGGGAGGAACGGGGAGGGCGGAGAAGGAAGGGCGGGGGAGGGAGGAAAGGAGCTCGTCGTCGTCGTCGTGCGGAGGAGGAGGGAGATCGGCGGCCACAGAGGAGGAGGGCGACGGGCGGCGCCCCCGTCCGCTCCACTCGAACACGACACCGCCGCCTCCCGGTCCTGGCCTTCAACATTGAGACCTCCATTGAGCAGCGCGGGAAACAAAACCGCGTGAGGGAGACAAATAAAAAAAACGCCCCGAGGGAACACACAACAAAACACATAGCAGAAAGAGAAAACGTCGAGGGGAAACACAAAGAGAGGCTTGCCCTGAATCGCGCGCGCTCTGCCAGTCAGGCGCAAATCGGGGCAGGAGGATGGGGGAAGACTTCATAGAGAAGCACCTCTGCTTATTAGAAGGCGCGGGCCTCGTTCGTAGATGTATGGTTGGCGCGTTCTAAGGAACGGCCTCCCTCTAAGAAGCCTTTCCCCTTCCCACCTCCTTACTCCTTGGTGCGCGCCGCCAGATCGAGACCTCCAGACTTCCCCCGGATCGCGCTCTGGCTGCCTCCCGAAGCGCATCTGGGCCGCGGCGGCGAGGGGGCCTCTGGAAGTCCAGGGCTCGACGTCTTGTATGTTTCACATGCGGGGTCCCTACCAAGTGAAGAAGCCGCCTTGCATGATGCAGAGAACTTGACATACCTTCTCACGGCCGAGAAGGAGAAGAGAATGAACGATTGGCTCTTATTAAAGCTGTGGAGGAGAGCGAGCACAGGCAGGGGCGAGGCGAGAAGCGCGAGCACAGGCAGGGGGCATCCTGGAAGCCCTCCCACTCTACAGGAGCTGTCTAAACTGCGCCCTGGCAGGACAGAGCAGCACGTTGCCTTCATGTGTGGGCATGAAGCGATGGCGTATGGGGGCCTTCCGCAGAAGCCTCCGCTCCCCTCCACGAGGCAGCCCATGTCCTCTCCGAGGCCTCCCTCCCTCGCGCGCCGCCCCCTTGGCTGCGCGCAGCCCCCTATGCTGCGCGCCGCCCACCGCAGCGCCTCCTCGTCGATTTCGCCGTCGGCGTCGTCGTGATCTTCGTCGTCGTCGTTGTTTTCGTCGTCATGCTCGTCGTCGTCATACTCGTCGGCTCCAGCCGCCGCCAGCGCTGGCGAGGAGTGCTTGACCACCACCGAGGGCGCGGGTTTCAATGGCGATGCTCCCGCGTGGTCCCCCACGCTGCTCAACCGCTTGTGCTGGGCGATCGGCTCCATCAGCGGGGCCATGCCCGAAGGCGCCGGGGGCCGCCTCCGCTCGAGCATCGAGGGCTGATGTGGTTTTTGGGCGTCAAGCGGCCACACGAACTATCATTTGGGAGCCAGTCCTCGGCGATACAGTACAATACGTTCCCCTTCTCACCTCATCCCCTCCCCCCCCCACCTCTTTTGTGCTCGCCTCTTCTCCCACCGCAATGCCGCTTGTGCCCAGCCGACGAGAAGCGGTTCTTGGTCTCTGTCATCAAGGACTTGCTAGGCTTGTGCGAGATGAAGAGGGGCAAGGAGAACAAAGCGGTCGTGGCCAGCAACATCATGTACGTCGTCGGCCAGGAGTCTTGGCCCTCCAGGGATGGGGAATATGCGTACCGCACCTGCTCTGTGTGTGTAAATTCGCGCACGCGTGTGCGCGGACGCGCACGTGTGCAAACCCACGCTGTCGCCGCCAACCGAAGGAAGAAGCACGGGGACCATGGCCAAGATGTCGTGGGATCTTGTCTGTGCCGATCTTGGTCATGGTCCTTGTCGGCCGTCGCCGACTAGAGAGGATGGTGTGCGAATTGACGCTGACCGAGATCGACTCTGATCAAGATCGAGAGGGCGTTTCCGCGTTCAGTCTTGGTCGGAGGACGGGCAATGGGGGGCGATAACTTTGGGGGCAGCGTGGGCTGCAGAACGGGGCCCTTCAGGACCCCGAAGGGTGCCCTTTCGGGCCCAGGAGGAGGCCTTTGGGGGGCCCGAAACGGGCACCTTTCCGCCCCCCCATTGATCGCCCCCCATTAATTCGCGCCCACTGGGTCATGGTCCCCGTTTCCTTTCCTTCCCCTCCAGCCAAGCCTTGAGGTTGCCAGGTGCACGCGGGCCAGGCGGTGTTGGCACCCTGCAGCTCGGAGTGGGCCGGCAGAGCCGCCGCCGGCCGGTGCTTTGTGCGCCCTCTCTCTGCGCAGGCGCTGGCCCTCTCTCCGATTGCTCGCTGCTTTTTGCGGCTGCTGCCTTTTCCCGCGCGTTCCTCATCCCTCCTCCTCCGTCCTGCTGCTCCTCCTCCTTCCTTCCTCCGTCCTGCTCCTCCTCCTCCCTCGCTTCGCTCGCGCCCCGTCGGCCTCCGCCACCGCTGCCTCTGGCTGGCCTTTGGAGCGGATTCAGCGTATCGCTATGGATCCCGGCCGCCTTTCTGCGAAGCCACGCGCAGTTTTGAATTCATATTCGCATGTTGGTGTCGCTCGTCCCTCACCGTGCGATTGCATTGTGTGGCTCCAAGCCTCCTGCAATGCCCAACCCATCACCCTGCGATGCAGGCAGCAGTGCAGCAGTCGGGGTCCCGTTGCTAGTCCTATTGCGTCTCCTGCTACCGTGCCCTGCCGATGCCCGTTCCCTCTTTGGTTACTAGTCGCCTTATCTTTGGTTGCTAGTCGCCTGCGACTTGTGCCTGGTAGAAGATTGGGACAGTTGTACCTTCCGCATAGCGTCACATCATGTTACCCGATGGCTCGCTTGTACGCATCTCTGTTCGAGGTTGTCTTCCCGGGCCTGACGTGCCTTGTTTGGTTACAGACACCACGATTTTCGCGCCATTTTGGCTGCGTTGGTGCGTACTCTGAAGCTGCGACGGTTCGCTGGCGCTGTCAGAGTCCAACCTCTCCCTACGGTATGCAGTCAGGCGATAGCTTGCGCGTCTCTCGGACGCTTCTGCTTGAGCATGGTTCAGACACCCTGGGACCCTATGGTACGCCATTCGCTGCGCCGAGGTTTGCAGACTCATTACTGCTCAGATAGTGTACCCAAGCGGCGTACTGCTTGGCCATGGCCTCAGACACCTTGGGGTTATTTGCATCGCGCCATTTTGGCAGCGTAGTTACAGACTCCCTGGGTGCAGGTCCCTGGGCGTCAGACACCCTGGGTTGCAGCACCCTTGCACCCGCCGCCCCGGCGCCGGCCGCGGCCCGCGCGCGCGTCCGGCCAATTAGTTTCGGCCGCAGCCCGACCGTTACTCGCCGCCGCTGGCGCTTCCGCCCGCGGCTGTAAAAAATATATATCCCCACCGGCCCATCCAGAGACGATGCCCAGACTCTGGGCATCGTCTCTGAGAGGAGTTGCCTCGATAGAGAGGCAGTCGTCTCTGATCGAGGCCACTCCTCAGAGTTGCCTCGATCAGTGAAGTGGGTAGCACACAAAGGAATGGTCCCTCTTGGAGCGCTCATGGGACACTATTGGGCGCTCTTGGGGCTGTCTTGGGGCTCTCTCGGGCCTCTCTTGCGTCTTGGGGGCCTCTTGGCTGTCCCGGGTGCCTCTTGGAGCGCTCCGGATGCCTCGGGGGGCCTCTTGGGGCCAATTAGAGCGTGATTTACCTACCCGCTTCCGTTGCCAGGCAAAACCAAGTCATACCACGCGCCTCCTCGTCAAGCGGCCTGACCAGTGCAGGCCGTAGTTTGGCATCGCTGGGTATCTCTTGGAAGCGAGGGTGGTCAAAAGCGAGGTAGGTTTGTTTGCCCCCAAAAAAAAGCTCTTGGGTTCTCTAGGGGGTCTCCAGGGAGCCTCTTGGAGGCCTCTTGGGGCCTCCTTGGCGCCTCTTGGGGCTCTTTTGGGGCGTTCTTGGGAGCTGTTGGGACGCTCTTGGAGCCATCTTGGAGCACATGGATCAAAGATGGCGGAGGCGAAAATTAGCGCCGCCCCTTTAGAGTGCCTAAAATGCCGCCCAGAGTCCTCTTGAATCGGTCTTGGAGCGCTCTTTGGCGCTCTTGGGGCCGTCTTGGGGCTCTCTTGGGCCTTTCCTGGGGCCATCTTTGAGACATTTTGAGGCTTCGGATGGCCATCGAAAGCGAAAAAGGCGAGAAAGCAAAAACAGCATCGATTGTCCTTAGATGTTTTAAGGGTTTGGGCATACTGGTGGCCTCCTTTGAGGGACTCCGTGGCCACTTGGAGCCGTCTTGGAGCTGTTTTGGGGCCTCTTGGAGCATCTTGGAAACAATCTAGGAGCATCTTGGAGGTTATCTTGGGCTCTCAGAAGCCTTCTTCGAGCGATGTTGGGCAACGTTGGACGCTCCAACCCCTCGCGGCACCCCCAGTCCATGTCCGCGGGATGGGGCAGGGGGAGGGGTAACCCTGCGCCCCGGGTAAAAATGTACCCCCCTCCTTAACCCCCTATATTTTATCCCTTGTCAATCTGATTTAATTGTGGAGAGGGGCGCGGAAAACAGATCTTAATAATCCCAGGGGGGAAGTTGCGAGTCGAAGTTGCATCTCGGGTTGACTAACAAGCATGGCCATGGTGGTCTCGCCATTTCAGATTCCGCAGTCACGAGCGTGTGGCAGGGCTGGCTGGGACTCTCACCATTTCAGTTTGCCCAAATCCCGAAAGCGCGGCAGGGCCATGGGATTTTCACTTTCTCAGTCGTTCCTGGGTCAGGAACGCGCGGCAGGGCCAAGGGGGCCGATTGGACTTTGAAGTTCCATGCGTTTTTCGAGCAGGCAGAGCATTGGAGTTATTTTTAGTTCTTAAGCGCATCCCTCACGCGGTTCGTGGCCCCTCCTCCTCCTCCTCCTCCTCCTCCTCTTCCTCCTCCTCCTCTCCTCCTCCTCCCCCTAGCAACTGCCCAGGCCCGAGCTTCCCCGAGTCTCCGAGACTCTAAACTTACGAGCCTCTTCGAGGCACCGAGCTGCACCTGCCCCAGGGGCAACGATAGGGGGGGATATGGCGTAGTTAAATGGATGCATCGATCCCAAATCGCCCATCGATCGCAGAGAGTGGCTCGATAGCCCCAACCTGCCCAGGAACGCGCGGATTCACGATCGGGCGCGCATCGCGGATGCATCGGCGACGCATCGCCGATTCCGGTCGATGTTCCCCCCCCCCCATGCCAGTCCCCCCGCGCCATTGCCCTCGAGCGCGTCGCGAGCCTCAGCCGTGTCCCAGGCCGCCGAGCGCGCCCGGGCGGCGACCCAGCCTGTCGCGGCCCTGTAAGGGGCCGCGAGCTCGAATTCGAGCGAGATTCTCGAGCGCATGGCCCATCAGAACGAGAAGATCCTCGACGAGCTGTCCCTCATCGCGGACAAGATCTCTATTGCCGAGATGCGCCAGTGCCAATCGAGCGCGCAATGCGCTGGCGCAGCAAGAATGACGGCCTGCTAGCAAGCCGCCCTCGAGATGGCACGCAGCGGCGGTTCTCTTAGGGGCACCGAGCACGGACGCATTCTCAACGAGAAGGACAAGAGGCGCGTCGAGCTGGCGGTGGCGTTTTTCGAAAAACGACCCACTGCGAGAATGACGCCCGCCTCTGCGACATCTGCGAGGATCGCGGAGGGCCGCCCGAGAAACTTTTCTGGTTCATGCCGAGCTTCAAGTCGAAGGTGCCTGAGCTTGCCGCGAGGAAGAGCATCGAGCTCGGCGCCGAGAACGCCAGGCGCCGCACCTTCGGCCCGCGCGCCGAGCGCGTCGGAAAGGCCCCCCCTACATCCCCGCCGAGCTCCTCCACCCCCGCGACGTCGCGCTGCCGATCAACACGACATGTTGAGCCCGTCGAGAAGTGGGGCGACGACTTCTCCTCCGGCGCGCCAGCCGATCAACTCTTCGAGATGATGCCCCACAAGCCCAAGCAGTTCGTCAACTGGTGCCGCCAGATCGGCGTGGTGCAGGGCGTTGACCACGCGCGAGCCACCGCGCGGGCGGTCGGCAAGTGGCGCTGGAGCCTCAAGCGCATTGCCGACATGGCCTACGAGCTCCAGGGGCGGAACAACCAGGACAAGCGCCCCAAGCATGACTGCGCAAGCGCCGCGAGGCAGCTCGACTATGAGACAACGGCTCTCCAGCAGCACAGCAAGATGAACTTGTAAGCGTTCGCCCAGATCCACGCCGACTACAACGCAATGACCAACCAGCGCGAGCCCGAGAAGAGCAAGGCCGACGCAAAGGCCGAGCCAGTAGCCGACAAGTTCACGCCGGAGGGCGCCTGAGAGCCGAGCGGCGGCGAGCGGCGATGGCGCGCGAGCGCCCCGAACCAAGCGCCCCCGCGCTTTCCGCTGCGAGGGCGCCGCGCGAGCGCCTCGAGGCACGCGCCCGAGCCCCATCTGCTTTTCAAGCTCCAAGCGGGCGTTCGAGCACGCGCGAGCGGCGCTCCAGGCCACGGGGCACTACTCCCCACCTCTCTCCGATCGATCCTCGATCAAGCATCGAGCAAGCGGGCTCGAACTTCCATCCTCGGATCGAGGGCCCAAGATGTTGCGTCCGAGCATCTTCGAGCACCTTGGACCCTAGATCCGAGGATCGCCACGTTTGGACTCAGAGATCTCGGGTTCGCGATCCATCCGAGGATCGAGGATCGAGCCTCGGCGGTCGTCGATCGTCACCATCGCCGTCGTCGGGCCCAGGCCGCCATTAAGCAGGCTCGATCCTCGGATCGAGGACCCGAGATCTTGGCCCCGAGCAGCTTTGAGCGCCTTGGATCCTAGATCCGAGGATCGCCACGCTTGGACTCGAAGAACCCGGGTTCGTGATCCGAGGATCGAGGATCAAGCCTCGGCGGTCGTCGATCTCCCTTGTCGCCGTCCTCGGGCCCAGACCGCCGCCAAGCAGGCTCGATCCACGGATCGGGGATCCAAGATCTTGGCCCCGGGCATCCTCGAGCGCCTTGGACCCTAGATCCGAGGATCGCCACGCCTGAACTCGAAGATCTCGGGTTCGCGATCCGGGGATGAAGGGTCGAGCCTCGGCGATCGCCGATCGCCCCCGTCGCCGTCGCCGGGCCCAGACCGCCAGCCAGGAGGCCCCATCCTCGGATCGAGGTTCCGAGATCTTGGTTCCAAGCACCTTTGAGCGCCCTAGGTCCTAGATCAGAGGATCGCCATGCTTGGACACGAAGATCTCGGGTTCGATATCCGAGGATCGATGGGCGTTCCTCGGCGGTCGTCGATCTCCCTCGTCGCCGTCCTCGGGCCCAGACCGTCATCAAGCAGGCTCGAGTCCCCAATCGAGGATCCGAGATCTCGGTCTCGAGCACCTTCGAGCACATGGGATCCTGGATCCGAGGACCGCCAAGCTTGGACTCGAGGATTCTGAGCCCTCGAACCGAGGATCGAGGATGAGCCTCGACGCCTGGCGGTCACGCGCACGCGCGCAAACGCGCGCGCACAAAAACTTTAACGAACACGCACGCGCACGCAAACACACACACACACGCACACACACGCACTCGCACATACTCACACACGCTCACTCTCTCTCTCTCTCTCTCTCTCTCTCTCTCGTTTTTTTTTTTTTTTTTTTCTCTCTCTCTCTCTCTCTCTCTCTCTCTCTCTCTCTCTCTCTCTCTCTCTCTCTCTCTCTCGCGCACGCCCGCGCACGCAACGGCGAATGCACAAACAGCTGCAGCCACAACAGCAGCAGCAACCAGCCAAGCAACATCAACAGCAGGCTACAACAGCAACAAGACAAACAACAACAGCAGCACAAACAACAGCTGCCACAACAGCACAGGCCAAGCCCACCGCATCGCCGATGCATCGCCGAGGCCCGCCGATGCATCGGCGAGGTGGCGCGAGACATGTGGCGCAATGGGCGCGAGCTCTGCAGTGCAAGTACTGTTCGAGCCGAGCCCGCTGAGGACGCAACACTTCCCGTGGCCCATTTAGGATCAAGTATTCAAATTTCCTTGTCCGCTCTGGCAACGAGGATGGCCGAGTCGGGCAGCGACGATCGTCGGCGTTTCGCCGAGCGTCGCCTCACCGACGTTCTTCGTCGAGCAGACGCAGGGCGGCGAGCGGGCGCCAGAGGGCGAGCAGACCGAGAACTACGAGGAGGTGAAGACCCAGGACGGCGTCGAGAAGCAAGAGGACACCCAACCAACCCCGCCGGAGGAGGACACCAGCAAGCCCGAGGACATGAGCCTCGAGGACAAGAAGGTCAAGCTCGAGGTCAAGCCGGAGGACAGGCAGGTCAAGCTGGAGGTCAGGCTGGAGGACAAGGTTAAGCTGCAGGACAAGCTGGAGTCCTGCAAGCTCGAGGACAGGAAGTTCCAGAACAACGGCATACTCGAGGGCAACGCGCACTTCGAGGAAAAGCTCTCGGACAGGCTGGGCTCCTGCAAGGTCGCGCCCGAGGAGAGGCGCGGCCGCCTGTGCAAGCCCTCAACGACGAGGCAGCGCGACGCCATGCACTCGGCGCCGAGTCCTGACTCAGCCTTGAGGCGCCTCGCGAGCCGCTGGGGGCTCTGAGCGAGGTGCCGTCGGGCAGAGGGGGGGCGAGGTGACGGGGGCCCTCAGCGAGGGCCACCGGCCTCCAGGACACCAGAACAATGGAGAAAGAGAGACAGGGACCAGAGAAACATAATCGACGACAGCAAGAACGACAGCACACAAGCAGCACAACGCGCGCAAGCCACCGCATCAACAACACAAACAACAACACAAACAACATCACAAGCAGCCAGCAAAACAGCACCACCAACAACACCAGCAGAAACAACCGCAAGCGCAACGGCAGCACCAGCAACCAGCGCAACAGCAAGCCACACAAGCAACAAGAGACAAGCAACAACAACCAGCGAACACTAAGAAGCTACCAACGACAAGCAAACACATAACGCTGACAACAATAAGGTCACAACAAGCAGCGAACAAGGACAAGCCAACATGCCAGGGGCCCAC
>CAUYUJ010016569.1:0-75000 GCA_963575745.1 Prorocentrum cordatum | reverse complement strand
CTTGTCAGAGAAGCCCGACCAGAAGGAGCAAGTGGACCAGGCCTATTCGAGCGCAGGGGACAAGTACTGGATCACCCTCAGTAGTATCTCCGCAGTCAAAGGCTGGTTCGACCCGAGCAGGGGGCCCAAGTCCGCCAGGAAGCGCAGCGTGCTCCTTGTCCCCCGCGCAAAGCACTACCGAGTGAACGACATGAGCCTCGAGGAGGGCACCTGGCGGCGCGGCGCCACCTGCGAGCGGGTCGACGGCGACGGGGAGCGCCCCCGAGCAGGCGAGCTCGCAGGAGCATTGCTCAAGGGCTGGTGCAACTTTCTGCTCAAGTTCTCCGAGGAGGGGCGCGCGAGGGTCTTCGAGGCCATCGACGCGCGGGGGCAGCCCAGGGTCTGGACGGACGAGCTCGTCGCTTCCTGGACCGCGGACTTCATCGAGCAGCAGCGCGGCCAGAGCCTCGCGTTCGCAGACTGCCTCTCGAGCTGGTGGACCGAGGCAGCGGCGCTCCGAGCGCGGCTCCAGTGTGCGATCCACGCGCCCATGGCCCCCGACGCCGCGAGCTTCTTGCAGGGGCCGGACACCCGCGAGCACAGCCAGCTCAAGGCCACGACCGAGAGGCCAAGGCCGAGATGCGCTGGGCCATGGAGCAGGATTGGATCCACAAGGCCAAGGCCGAGCCTCAGAAGCAGTTCCCACATGGGGGCCCTATGGGTGCCTCTACCGCGTCTCCGAGGCCCACGCCCGCTCCCGCGAGAAGGACAGAGATGCGGCGCCGCTCCAGGTGGCGCAGGCGAACCAAGTGCTCGCGGTCCGGCCGACGGAGCAGGGCGAGCTCAAGGCCGTCGCGGGCATGGGGCCGCGGAGCTACTCCATCGAGCCCGGCCGCGGCATCGAGCAGAGCCTGGCGAGCGAGCCCCTGGCGGGCGCGCAGGGGTGGCCCGAGGGCGCGCCGCCCGTGCCCGAGTGGGGCGTCCTCGACGGGATCTGCTTCCACCAGGGCGACTTGCCCAGGGGCTGCGAGCAGGGCGAGGACCCCTGCCTCCTGGAGCTTCGAGAACTGGACCTCGAGCTCACCGACGAGCAGAAGGACGCGCTCAGAACGCAAGATGAGCGGATCAAGGATGCCCAGTTCCCGCGAGCCCTCGAGAAACGGATCAGGCCCAGGCGAACAGGGAAACGCGAGAGCGGGTGGGCGCCCAAGTTCTCGGGCCAGTCCCAGGGCAAGCACGCGCGCAAGTGGCAGCGCGAGAAGGCCGAGAGCGGCGGCGAGGCCTCGCTCGAGCACCCGAGGCGAGGCGCTGTCCAGGAGATGCTCGCAGGCAGGATGCCGAAGGCCAAGACGAGCTTCTCACATAATTTCAAGCAGAAGAAGCAAGCGGAGCAGAACGCCAAGAAGCGAGCGAAGGCCAGGAAGAAGACATGCCTCACGGCGAGGTTGCGCGCTTCACCGAGGAGGGGGCCCACGAGGGCAGGCTCGGCAGAGTGCAGGGCGCGCGCCGCCTGCGCGTCCTCGATGTGGAGACCGCGGCGATCTTCCAGAACGAGTGTTGCGAGGCTGGGGGGCTCACTGGCACTCGTGAGCTTCCGCCTGCTTCCGACAGGCGGCGGATGCGATCGGAAGCTAGCCGAAACGGCGGAAGCGACGGCGGAAGCGGCGGACGCTGGCGGAGAGTTGGCGGAAGCATGCGGACAGCGACACGAATCGGAAGCAGGCGGAAGCTCGCGAGTGCTTGTGAATCCCGAGCGCCACAGGTCACGATCGAGTGGGACTACAGGTTC
This sequence comes from Prorocentrum cordatum, assembly GCA_963575745.1. NCBI lineage: Eukaryota > Dinophyceae > Prorocentrales > Prorocentraceae > Prorocentrum > Prorocentrum cordatum. Next base: position 73,232 of record CAUYUJ010016569.1, on the reverse strand, counting down.
CCCGAGCCGCCCCAAGTAGATTGGCGCCAGACCAGACTGGCTCGCCGCGCCGAGCTCGCCAAGGACTACGCGATCATGAACTGCGAGCACATCGTCAAGGGCGACGCCCTCGAGCTGGCCACAGTGCACGCTCTGCGGGCGCGATCGAGAATCGCGCGGGCGCCCCCGAGACTGCCCTGGTGGTCGGCAAGGCAGAGCACGTCCGCATCTGCGTGTCTCCGAGGCGCCCGCGCACTACACCTACCTCAAGGCCGGCGGTTGCTATAGTTGCCCCCGCCCCAGGGTGCCTGTAGTTTTTTTCGCCCCGTGCTGAGGCGGATCACCGGGGCGCCCTGGGCAGGGGGCATTCGTTGCAACGCCCGCCAAGGTCTTGGGGGTCAGCGGGGGCGTCGCGGCGGAGCGCCGCGACGCCCTCGAGCAGCCGCCCGAGAACGCCAAGCAGGCCCAAATGACCACGCGCGCACTCGCACCTGCGCCCCGCGATGTCTGAGGGGCTGGCAGGGTTCACTTTGCTCGGGAGCTGCGAAGTGGGCCCCGCCCCCCCCTCCTCAGAAATCGCGGGCAGGGTTCGCGCGCGGCCTCCCATGGCTGCCGCCAGGATTCCCCGCAAGCTCGGCGCCGTTGGCCCTGGCGAGACCTGCCCTGCGAGGAGCAGCGAGATGTCCCAGGCCGGCGCCTGGCCCTGCGGCCCGTGGACGAGTCGATGGATCGAACGCGCCCTGCGCGAGATCCGAGGCGACGGCCGCCAAGCGCCCGCGAGCATCAGCGCGATGCGCGCCCGAGGCAACGAGTGGTGGATCAACGCGCTCAAGTAGGCCAGCGACAACGATTTGGCGAAGGCCAAGCCAAGAGCAGGGCCAATTCCAAGCCCTTCCAGGGTCCCGCGGCGGTCGAGGAGGCAAGCGCCGCCGCCCAGGCCTGCGCCAAGTGCCTCCCGCGCAAGGACGGCTCCGAATTATGCCGAGCTTGCGTGGGCGAGTGGTTCGAGGCTGCGCGCAAGAGAAAGGCTTCTTGGCCGGAAGCGCCAAGTCCCGTGCGAAGGCAAGTCGTAGCCACGAGCCTCGAGATCTCTCGAGTCAGTCTTGTGCCAAGATTCACAAGGTCAGTCTGCGCGAGCGCCTGGGATCATCATCGTCATCGTCATCGTCACCGTAACTCAACTAACATCAGTTTCCCCGGGGCAATCGTTGATTATCCCCGCCATACCCCCGAGTTTTATTATCCCGCGGGATTAATGTCGGGATCGCAAGGCCAAACGCCTCCCCGAAGGGGGAGAGGGGCAGATGGAAGACAAAACGCCCCAGATCACCTACTCCCATGAAGGGTTTGTGCGATTATAGTTTCCTTCCGATGTTGTTTGTACGCGCCGATATCGAGGGTGGAACGCCGACTACATAGATGGTTCCTCATTCGCTTCCCTCTCATCTTCGTCGTTATGGTAGCGCTCGCCCTTCCGCTTTCCAGTCCTTCTTCCTCACCTTGTCCTCCATCCTCCTTCCCTCCTCCTTTACCTCGTCGCCCCCCTCGCTTTTTGAATGTAGTGTTGTCTCGGGTTCGTGGCGGATGTGGTACACGTGGGCCACCCGCCCTGGGGCAGACCGAGCAAACCGAGCACGATCTGATTGAAACCGCTAGTCTATGCCGATACTTCGTCGCACCGTTGCCCCACTCATCTTCGTGCTGACACACCACCCCCAGTTTGTTTCCTCTTATATATATATATGCATACGTAACAACGAGGGGGTGAAGCCCATAATGCCGCAATGCGACCAGGCGGCTAACACTCAGAAGGAACAACAAACACAGACATGAAACCGTGAACATTTGTTTTCCGACGGCGCGCGGTCGCCGAATTGGTCGACAATTGCCGTTGCTGGATTCAACAAGCGGTCCATCCATGTTTCATGTAGCCATGTTTTCGCATATAAGGTTATATTATGTCATATTGTGTTCTCGACGGGGTGGCGTGACGTCGTTACGCCTGTGACGTTACATGTGTCGTCTGTGTTGGTGCCCCTCCACATGTGTACGTTTCTTTTCTGATTGAGCAGGTGTTGTGTTGCTCGTCGCTGTCACCATCTAATGTGTGATGTTATTGTAATATGTTGTATGTGGCACTATGTTGCGATATGCGATCGTATGCCAGGTTATGTTGTAGTATGCTCGTCCGTGCAGCTGTTGGCAGATTGTCTCAGTATAGTATATGTTGATATATCATGCTATTCTGTGTTGTTGTGCGCCGCTGTCGTGTTATGAAACGTCCCGTGATATTTCCACGCTGTGATATGATATGTTATGTCATTGCGTGTTATGATATGATCCAGTATGTCATGTTGTGGTTTTGCGTTTGTCTTACCTGGCACGTTCTGACATGGTATGTTATGTGATGGTAAATATGTTTACGGCCCGGCTCCGTATACTATGGTGTGTTGTGTTATGCCATGTTGTCGTATTATGACATGTGTTATGATGGTGTGTCGTGATATGATATATGTTGTCAGTGTGTGTTATGAAATGACAGTTGTTGTTATGATATTGTGTGTTGTGTCGTTTTCTGTTATGCCATGATTCGTTATGGTATGTTACGTGATGTTATGCCTGTAGGCGACCTGGCTCTGTATGATATAATATGATTTACTATGATAGTCTGTGTCGTTGTGCTCTGCTGCCGTGTTATGGTATGTTCCGTGATGTTGTGTCATGACAGAGTATGGTATGCCTAGTAGTGTTATGTTATGATCGGCTCTGTTATGTTATGTTGTGACATGTCGTCTTCGGTTATGGCATGTTCTGCCATGGTAAATTATGTGATGTGATGCTGTGCTCTATGTTGTCATGACGTTGCTGTGTTCTGTTCTGCCATGGTCTGGCATGCTCGTGTTATGTCATGTAATGTTCTCGTGTGTCATGTTGTGTTCTGCGTGTTCGTCGTCGCTTTGCGTTGTCTGCTGCCGTGTAATGACATGTTATGTGATGTTATGTAAAGACATGACATGTCATGTCAAGGTGTGTTATGTGATGGTCGGTTGGTTTATGTTATGTATGTGTCATTTTATCTTATGGTATGCCATGTTATGCTCTGGTATGTTCTGCGATATTATGTTATGCCCTACTCTGTCATGATATTGATATGGTGTGTTATGTCATGGTTTGTTATGTTATGTACTGTTATGCTATGTACTGTTATGGTTTGCCATGCTGTGTTCCGTTATATATTGTTATGGCATGTCATGATGTGTTCTGTCGTGTTCGTCGAGGGCGCGAGGCGGGACTCTCGGGGATCATCGGGACAATTTGGGGTCTGGCGGCCGCGGTGTGCAGGGTGGGGTTGGCCAGGCGCGAGGCGGGACACCAGGGATTCTCGGGGATCATCTGGACAGCTTGAAGTTTGGCAGCCGCGGTATGCAGGATGGGGTTGGCTGGGGGGGGCTGCTCGTGAAATCTAACGACCCCAACCTGTCGGGTGGGGAATAATCGTCGATTTCCCAGAACATGTTGGAAAATATGGGAAGTGGAGGGGGAGACGAAACTCCAGACCATTAAGAACATATTTGGATTGTTGGGATGTGTGTCTATCTATTTGTGTGTCGTTGTCCCCCTCTAGATAAAGACATGCCCAGGGGGGAGTCGCAGCGCTCCACGAGGAAGTGGACGATCCAAAGATACTCCTAGTTCGTCGTCGTCGTCGCCGTCGAACCCGCCACGCCGCAGCCAGCGACCCAAACGAGGCACACCTACTGTCGGACCGAGGAATAGATCGAGGTCGGTTCGGGGAGGATACCCCAATGTTCTTCGCGCTTGTGGGATGCTGTTGTGCGTCCTGGGGGAGGTTACCCCCGAATGTTCTACTTGTTTTGGCCGGTGGCGGGTCTCATGTTCTTCGATGATGTGTTTCTGTCCTGGGTACGACTGTGTTCGAGTAGACGTAAGAGTGACCTTTCGCCGGAGTGACCTTTGGTGCGGGCATAAATGTGTCCCCAGATCGCCGAACGCAATGCAGTAGCAGCGTCTTGCGCGCTTGTGCTCGGTCTCCCAGCGTCCCCCCAACAACCGCGCACCAAAGGTCACTCTTAGTTACCCAGGGTCACTCTTGCGTGTAGCCGATGTGTGTTTGTTAATCGTCCCTGCCCAATTTGTTTGTTCATCGCTTGGTCGCATCCTCTGTCGTTCGCAGCGGGTCGCGGTGCTCGCCTACTCTCGCTTCGCTGCCGCGCGTCGCGCGCTCGCGGCGGCACGACTCTAGCCAAGGCAGCCCCTCGCTGTTTGTGCTCGGGCCTCTCGCGCGCAACCCCCAGCGATACAGTGGGGACGAGCGTGGAGAAGCCAAAAGCTTATCGCCAGGGTGCCCTGGGTGTCTTCCCTGCACGCGCTGAGTCGTGGGTTCCCGCGGGCGTCCAGAAGCTGTTGCCTTCGGGGTGTCTTTGGGTGTCTCCCCTTCTCTCCTCATCCTCATCCTCCTCCTCCTCCTCCTCCTCATACTCCTCACCCTCACCCCCTCCTCCTCCTCCTCCTCCTCCTCCTCCTCCTCCTCCTCCTCCGCCTTCGCCTCCTCCTCCTCCTCCTCCTCCTCCGCCTACTCCTCCTCTTCCCCCTCCTCCTCCTCCTCCCCCCCCCTCCTCCCCCTTCTTTTCCCCCTCGCGCGCGGAGTTTAAGGGGTGGGTTTCGTGCGAGGGCTTCTTACGGCCGCGTCCGCACTGGTCGCGGGGACCGCCTCTGCGGTACTACATCGCGACCCGCAGTACCCACGGTTCTTGCGGGCCCACTGGAAGTTCTTGAAGACGGTCATCTTCAAGCTGTTCGAGTTCATGCACGAGACCTTCCCGGGAGATCGCGTGTGGGGAGGTGGAGGGAGGGACGGGCGAGGTGAGGAGAGAGGGTCGGATGGGGCAAGGACGCGGATGAATCCGTTCTAGAGTTTTACGGAACGCCTTCGGAGGTCTCCGGAACGTTTTGAGAAGGCCGCGGCGCCCAAGATGTCTTCCAGGCCGCGGCGCCAATACGTACTCTCAGAGATGATCGATGTATCCCCACCCGTTTATATCCCCGTCCTGGCTTCATCTTTCCTTTCGTTGGAGTGACCCTTGGTGCGGGCCCACTGGGGTCCCCCGATCGCTGTGCTCGAAGAGGTAGCAGCGGCTTGCGCCCACAGGTTTAGCCACCCCGCGTCCCCGTGAAGCCGCGCATCGATGAGTCACTCTTGCTTAGGGGCACTGATCCGTGCAGCCCATTCTCCAGGGTGCGCTCTCTTCACCTCAGGTCGTTGCGTTGACGGCCCAGGGGGCCAAGAAAAAACGCCTTGGCACCGATGACGGCGGAAGACCTCCGGCGAAAGGTTCTCGGGCGTCGCGTAACGGGGGAGCGATAAATGGGGGGGTGGCGAGGGTGGTACGAGAAGGTACCCAAACGGTACCTAAACGAGCCCCCTGGGGGCTCCGGAGTGGCCCGAAAGGGGCCGTTTCTGACCTCCCCATTTATGACCCCCCCCATTACGCCACGCCCAAGGTTCTGGAGGCGGAACATGTTTTCATGTACATGTCTCCAGCTGCCTGCGGCAAACGCCGCCACCGTGCCAGCGCGGCAGCGGTTCAGTCAAAGACCCACTGCAATTCAGCGTGCGGTCTCGACTCGCGAGGATTTCAACATGGACCTCATCCCCTCTACTCTTGGGGGCCTGCTGGAGGGCCTCTTGGAGGCCGTCTGGGGGGGCATATTTGGGGCGTCTGAGCGCCCTCTTTGGGCGCAGGCCTCTTGGGTCGTTGCAGTGGCCTCTATCAAGTCTCGGCACTCGAGCAGTGTCCGCGAGGCGCGTCGACCCAATCGCCGAGTCCGATGCACGCGAAAAGGACCACTGCCCGACACCCCCCTGCTGAGTGAAACAGTGATGACACTATGCGTCCATAGATCCTCGAGTGCTGTTATCCTTCCTGATCCTCCTCGTTGCCATCATCATCCATCCTTCCTCCTCGCCCCACTCTCGCCCTTTCTTCTCGTCCTGCTCGTAGTCCTTGCTCTCCCTGTCATCATCTATGTCCTCCTCCCTCCCATCCCTTCGTTCCCTCCCTCTCTCCTTTCCGATCCCGCCCTCCTCTTTCCCTGTCCGTTCGCTCCCGTTCCGTTCGGCTCCTCCCCCTGCCCGTTCGTTCCCATTTTGTTCGGCTCTTCCGGCACAGGCGTCCAGGAGATGGCGGTGGACACGTTCCTGAAGATTTGCCAGAAGTGTCTGAAGCTTAGCCCTAGCCGTGGCCCCGATGCCTAGTGCAGTCACCTGTATGCGGTGCTCTTATCTTCTTCCTGCCTCCGTCCTCCGTCCTCGGCATGCTCTTCTCAATTCCAGTGCTACTGTTTCGTGCCCGCTCTTTCTTTCTGATCGATCCTCATTCCTCATCCTCCTGCATCTCCCCTATCAACCTCCCTCAGTTCTCTTTTCTCCTCGTGTATCCCCCTTCCTCCTTCATCCCACCTCCTCATTGTCATCGTTTCTGCTCCTCCTCCGTTGTCTACCTAATTATCTCATTCTCCTGTTTTATCCTCATCAGCCTCCTTGCTTCTGTTGGGCCTGGACCCCCCACGAGGGGACGCGAAGACTAGCACGCTTCGCCGTACAAAACTGCCTGCGGCACACCCCGCCACCCTGCCTGCGAAACGGCTCGGCAGGAAGGAGACTGAGTCCATGAACGGCGCAGTTCCGACGACTGGTCTGAACTCGACTTCCTCTTTGTCCGCACGGCAAGGGGGAGTCCGAGTTCATGCCCCGCTGCAGTGTAGAGAGCGGTATTCAGTGAGGCGGCCCCCAGAGGCCCAAAAACGGCAACCTCTTGCAAGCAAAGCGATACCTGCCGGTCGTTGAAATTAGGTATTGCGAAGGCCTTACGGCCAGTGCCGCCGACCCTGAAGGGAGACGACGACGACGACGACGACGACGACGACGACGACGACGACGACGACGACGACGACGACGACTACAACGGCGGCGGCGGCGGCAACACCGACGACGCGGACGTGGGCCAGAATCCTCAAGGATGGTTTTTGGGGTCTCTTCGGAAGTGGGAAGGAATTTTTGGGCCTCATGGGAGCCTCGTGGGGCCTCTGCGGGCTTCCTGGGGACCTCTTGTGGGCCTTTTGGGACCTCTGGGGAACCTCTAGGGGCCTCCTGGGGGCCTCGTGGGGCCGAGGGCTCGAAATGTTTGTTCGGGTCCCCCGTCTGGGCACGCTCTTGGAGCCGGCTTTGGGGCATCTGGAGCAGTCTTGGAGGCGTTCTGGGCTGTCTTGGGGTCATTTTGGGCTGTTTGGGGGTCTTCTTGGACGCCTCATGGGCCGTCTTAGGGAGATCTTGGGGGCCTCTGGCACCGTCGTGGAGCGGTTGGAAGTGGCAAAGGCGAGAACGTCCAAATCTTAAAACAACCAGCGACAAATTGATGAATTTGGCATCTTGGGGCCCTCTCGGGAGTACTCTTGGGGGCGTCTTGGGGCGTCCTGGAGGCCTCCTGGGCAGTCTGGAGGGCGTGAAGGCGTTTCGGACCGATCGTTTGGCGATTAGGGACCCCCTTGGACCGTCTCGGCGGCCTCTTGGGACACTCTTGGCCTGTCTTGGTACTTTCTGAGGCCCCACGGCCCCCAGGGGGGGAACAACGTATCTGGGTGGCGACCCCCCCAGGACCCCCCCAGACCCCCCCCCCCAGCGCGGGGAAGGGATCAAAGGGAGGAGGCTTTTTATCGACTCGATTACGGTATTGCTAGATTTTCTCTCGCTGACAAGCTTGAGGAGGAGTGTGCAGGGAAAGGGGACGACGGAGACGACGGCTGACGGAGACGAAGACTCGAACAGCCAAGCCCCTCACACACGCCGACAGGGTCGGTGGATTTCTGGATTCCCAGATTCCAATCTTTTTTAGGCACCTTCCTATTTCAAGAGTCGAACGTTTGTTCCTCTTCCATCCTCTACATGGGCGGGCGGAAGCCCAATCTATTTCCAGCGCCTTCCCACTTCATGTGTCTACCCACGTCTTCCGACCGACGGGCATTGGAGTCTCGACTCCTCCCCTGGACCACCATGGCGAGGCCGGCGGAGACCGGAGAGGTGGGGAGGAGCAGCGGGGCGGGGGGGGAGGGAGGCGCATCAGACAGGGGGCCGCGCCAGGCGCGAGGAAGTTCGTGGCCGTCCAGCAGGGCGAGAAGAGCGCGTTCGTGGAGGACGGAGGGCCCCTCCCCCCCCCCGTCCTCTCGGCGGCGAGCCCGGGGGGGAAGTGAGAAGGGGCGGGCCTTCTCGGAAGGTTCGGAAGTCCCCGGGCCACAGAGAACATTTCTCTCAGGAGCCACCAAAGGACGCACGCGCCCAACCATGCACATGAACACGCCCCCCCAATCCGCGAGACCAGCCGCGTGGAACGAATGTTCGCGCAATGGGCATTCTCGAAACCAACGTGGATTCATGTACGTGTACGTCCTTCTTTCGCTCTCGATGATTTTCGGAAGGCCCAGAGGTTCCTGAGAAGCCCCGCCGCCTTTCGAAAAGGCCCCCCCCCCGGGCGCGCCACCGATCCTCAGCGCCGACGAGGATACAGTCGGGGCTGATTGATTCTAGGCCTCCCAGATGGGGTCGGAGTAGATGGGGTCGGAGGATCGCGCCGCGTCGCCGATGCATCGGCGATGCGGCGCGATGTGGAGCCCGATTTGCGCCACGTCGACGTTGCCGATGCCTCGCCCACATCGACGATACATCGCCGGTGCGGCACGATCCTCCGATCTCATTTTTTCCGACCCCATCCAGGAGGGCTCTAATGATAGGTCCACCCTGCCAAATCAAGGTACCCTCGCGTCGTGTGTTTCGCGACCCGTGCCCTCTACATTCCTGCGGCAATGCTGCTCTCCGAAGGGTCTTGTGTCCTCTCGCGTGCCCTCTTCAATCCACCCCGACTGACTGCAAGCCCGCGTAAATCTAGGCCTCCCAGATGGTGTCGGAGTTAATGGGGTCGGAGCATCGCGCCGCATCGCTGATACATCGGCGATGCGGCTCGATGTGGAGGTCGATCTTCTCCACGCGGACGTCGTCGCTGCATCGCCGATGCGGCGAGACCCTCTGACCTCATCTGCTCCGAGCCCATCGGGGGGGCCTCTAGTAACTTTAAGGCGGGCCTCTCCTTCTACAGGAGGAATATTCAAAAATTATAGAAAAATAGTCTGGGGACACTTGTTCAACATATTTTTGAATATATGTTGAGTATTTTTGGGGTAACTTTATATTCCGTCCTAAATCGGCGTGTAGGGGGACAGGCCCGACTTACGAGTAAACGTTCGGAGGTCCGCGCGGACTCCTGGAATCCGGCGCTGGGCCCTCCCTCCCCGCAACCTCTCGGGGCGGCGCCTCCTTCGCTCCCCCCCCCCGATTCGAGATTGTTTTTTGTCGACGCCGCCGATGTGCGTGGGCGTGGGTGCTCCTGCATGTTTGCTCGCATGTGCGCGTGACCATGCGCGGTCCGTAAGGGCCTCTTGGGGGCCTCTTGGGGCCTTCAAGAGGCCTCTTGGGGGCCTCTTAGAGCCTCTTGGGGGCCTCTTGGGGGCGTCTTGGGGGCATCCTGAGGGCTCTTGGGGGCCTCTTGGGGCCTCTTAGGGGCCTCCTGCGGCTTCGTGGAGGCCTCTCAGGACCGATGGTTCGAAATGTTGTTTCGTGCTCCCCCTCTGGCGCCGCTCTTGGGGCGCTATAGGGGCCGTCTTGGAGGCCTCTTGGGCCGTCTTCGGGCCCTCTTGGGCCGTCTTGGGGCCCTCTTGGGGGCCTCTTGGGCCATCTTGGGGCGATCTTGGGGGCCTCTTAGGCCGTCTTGGGGCGTCGGGAAGCCGAAAAGGTGGAAACACCCGAATCTTTCCAAAACCCAAGGGAAAGCAATGATTGTTGCATCTTGGGGCCTTCTTGAGAGTGCTCTTGGAGGCCTCTTGGGGCGTCTGGGGCCAGCTTGGGCGTCTTGGTGCGATCTTCTGGCATCTTCGAGCCCTCTTGTATCATCTTGGGGACCTCTTGGAGGCCTCTTGACCCTTCTGGGGCTCTCTGGAGGGTCTCGAGGACGGCGCCCAGACAGAAAACCATCTCTGATCCGACCCTGCCGGGGTACTTTTCCTCCGGGGACCCCCAGAGGCCGCCCCCCGCGCGCGAAGTAGAAATACTGTAAAGCTGTTACCGGAGATCTTAGCACGCCTCTAGCCTGTTGGGCAGGCGAATTTCTAGACTAAGTACTTGGGGGTGTATGTTTGAGTATTTGCTCCTCCAAAATCCGCCTGTAGGGGGACATGCCGGACCTGATGTTTGCCCGCATGTGCGCGTGGCCATGCGACAGTTCTGACAACACGGAGCGTCTAGAGTGAGGTTTACGGTTTCCCGCGCCTGCCACCGCGCGCTCGAAAGCAGTGTCTTGTTTCTCTTTCCAGCTGTGGGAACGGAGCACGTCAGCAGGCAGACTCCAACGGACCGTCAGGCACAGGTTCCTTTTTCCCAGCTGGCTGCCGTCACGCTGGCTGGCTGGCTGGCGTGCTCTGACCCCCGCTGGGGGGGGGGGAAGTCTTCCGGAAAAGGGGTCGGAAGAGGGCTTTTTTATACACCACCTGCGCACAGAGGTCGGTTGGATTACGCGGCTGCGCGTCGGTGCGATTCTGCACACATGTTTATTGCTATGTGTATTCTGTGATTTGGGCACGACCTTCCGCAACGGGGTCTTTTTCGATTGGCAGGTTAGTTGCTGTCTTTTCTGTCCAGACACTTGCCTCCTCGTCAGCTTAGGTTGGGACTCTCTCTCGCTTGCCGTCTCGTCGGCGTAAACATAGTACGTATCCGCCGTATCCGACGCATCCGACGCGGAATGCGTCTGAACACGAACGTCATACGTCATTGCTAGTTTCAACACATGTGTAGGGGGAGGCGCTCGGGGAACACATGCCTGTCGTTGACTCCCTGTGATATGTCGCTTGGACCATCCAGAGCCGTCGAGGGCTTGTGTTGGCCCCTCGTGGGCCATCTCGGGTGCTCGTCTTGATTTGTTCTGGGCCCTGTGCGCATCTGGAGGAGAGTCTACTGGCGAGCCAGGCTCTCCAACAACCACAATGCCGCCATCTTGAGGGAGCGACGAGGGCGGGCAAGCTGGGTGCGCTCGCGTCATATCTGACATCCGAGTTGTGTTGCTTTTTGATGCTGCAAGGGGTGGACGCCTTGGATTGTGTTTCTGGGGGTTTCTAGAGCCCGTGCACGCAATGGTTCTGCAGCGCATCGAGTTGGAGTGTTTTCATGTCCGAGACCACCGAGGGAGCCTGAACCTAAGCGAGATCGACCCCAATCAATCTTAAATCATTATTCCATCGATGCTCCGTCGGTCCTGCGGACTCCAGGGTGAGACCTTCTCTGTCCTCCATGGCCTCTTTTCCTTCCCTTGCCCTTCTCTGCTCCCGTGTGATGTTCGTGACTCTTCGCGGTTTGTTGTCCTGGTGGTACCTTCATCCGCGCCCTGGGCCACATCTTGTTTCTCCGTCCCCATTTTCCCTCGCTCTTTGTTCTCCCTCCCGCAATCCCTCTCGCCTCCCCTTTGTCGTGTACGTATGTAACACGGTGGACTGATTGGGCCTCAGGGGGTCTTTGCAGGCAGCACGTTCGGTTCTTCTTTTGGGCCACGGTGCATGGCATGAGTTTTTTGTTTCCACGGCAGGTCGGATCGTGACGAATTTTTTGGTTGCTTCGCGCAGCGGTTTTAGCCGAATCGTGTAGAGTTCCTGGATTGTGTCCCGTCTTCTTCTTGAGGCAGCAGCGGTCGGACGCTTCGATTACGGATGCTTTTTATAGAGCGTATGTGCACACGGGAATGTGCATGTTGTGTTTGGCCCGTGCAGTGAGCGCGGGCGTCACGCACAGGTTCTCGCACGGAGTTGGCCTTTCAAGGCCAGCGAATTTCGGAGTTTTGTTTTCGGGAGCATCCAGGACACTCACGGCAAGAAGCAAGCAGTTTTAGAGGCGGGGGGCGTACCATCATTTTGGGGGCATCTTGCGGCTCAGTAATGCTTCACGGGTACCTTGTCGGGCTTCGAAGTCGAAGGCCAGCACATTCTCCCGCGTCAAACAGCCTCTTCGAGAGAATTATTGACGATCTCGTCTCGTCGTCAACGAGTTAGGCCGAGCTCTCCCTCGGCGAGCTGTAGATTTCCAGGCAGCCGGTCTTCCGATGGCGCGGCGCTTTCGAGTCCATGCTGACCCTCGTTTCCTCTTCTGTACCCCTCTCGCACAGGCTCCTCTCCGCTCCTCGCTCCTAGGTGCCCAGCGCCCCCGCCGAAGGAGATGATGACCCACGTCGCCCAGGATATCTCTGAGCTCGAGCACCTGCATGTCTGCACCTACTTCGAGGCAGTCGGCCACATGATAAGCGCCGCGGCCCCGAGTAACAAGGAGCCCATCACCCGCACCCGCGGCCAGGCAGCGGACACAGGTGGTAGTCAGGGGTGCAGTCGGGCAAGTCATTGCTGATGAGAAAGGATTGCCATTTGACGTGATTGCGACTCAGCTGGGTTTCCCTTGGTCCAGCGCGCTTGGGAGAGATAGAGAGAGAGAACGAGAGAGAGAGAGACACAGAGAGAGAGAGAGGCAAAGAGAGAGAGAGAGAGATATATATAAATAATTGAGAGAGAGAGAAGGTAGAGATGGGGAGAGGGAGAGAGAGAGAGAGAGAGAAAGAAAGAAAGAAAGAATGACAGATCTACGACTCCCCTCTCAGGGAACTCCCACTCCCGTTTTTTCAGGAGCCATGGCGACCGCCGAGGTGATCCGCGGCATCATCACGGAGGCGAGCAAGGCTCTGAGGGCCGACGTCTCCAAAGACATTCTCTAGAAGGCTGGCAAACTGATCAACGACACAGTGGACAAACGTCTTCAAGACCATGAGGAAAAGAGCATGAGAGAGCTCCAGAGCCTGAAGACACGCACGGGCACGGAAGCGCTGGAGAACATGGACCGCGCGGAGAGCTCCAAGGAGGTTTCATTGGGTGGCGGTTCCACGCGAGCTCGGCCACAGCCCCACCAGCAAACCCGGGCGCAGCATGATCCTAAAACCCGCTGTTGTCCTTACAGGTTTTCTTGCCCACTCCCGCAAGCCGGACATCGAGAGTTTCCTGAAACGGCGAGCTGGGCAAAGTCGAAGAGTGGAAGGGTTTGCATGGTTTCGCGCCCAACGTGCGTTCCACAGTGGCCATGGTCCGCATGCATTCCGAAGACGCGGTTTTCGACTTCATTTCCAAGCGGGAGCCCATGAACATAGAGTACAAATATTCTGCTATCTGGGCGAGGGCCGACAAGACCCCAGAGCAACGCCGCAACAATGCCAAACTCTACAATATGTCGGATTATCTGAAGATGACCTTCCCGGACAAGGATATCGACGCGGACTACAAGTAGGCCGCCGTGTGTGTCGAGGATTGGAAGTTCGTAGAGTGGGGCCGGGACGCTTCCGATTTCGTGTGGGACGAGGGTGTTTTATCATCATCGGGGTTCGCATTCGACAAGATGCAGGCCGAAACGTTCTCACATTGATTACCAGACCGGGGAGTTCGAGATAATTCGTTCGTTGTTGAGGGGGCCTCCAAAGAACGGCATGTAGCTACTTGGAACGTGGCTGGGGCTCCTGAAGACGGCGTGGACACATTCATTGAACAGACCATTGCCCTTGGGATGCAGCATTTTTGCAGGAGGGCTTCGTCCGCGCGGGAGAAATCGCTTATACGAGGCCAACCACTTGTTTGTTCCCGCCCCCCCCTTCGGCAACTTCCGCCGGCCCGCAATTCTCGTTCATGAGCGGAGGCGCGACAGTTTTGGCCGCGCGGGTGTGGCCATGGGTCGCAGTCGAACTCGACAGTGAATAGATCCTGCGTTCGCTACTTCTTCCGCACTCCGCCTTGCCCCTTGGATGTTCCACCGATGCCTTAGACGAGGTGGCCAGATTGTCCGCGAGTTGCCGCGATCAGAAAACCATGATCGCCATAGACGCAAATGCTAGTTTGATTGGTTCGGCCGACGTCTGCCATGCTGGAGGTAGCGTTTTTCTCCCCTCCGCCACCCGGTCGTCTGAATAGCGAGAACTGGCAGGACATATATATATATATACCGTTCTTTGGTTGATCACGGCGTGTACCTAACAAGCACGTTTTCTCACGTTGCAGGCGTGCACCTGGTTGCGCGGGCACAGTGGGCAGACGACGGCGTCCCCGAGCATAGACATAATCAAATCGATGTCATTCCAGCTCCGATCCACGTCAATTTTGCGAACTATCAGTTTGTGAATGGCATGCGTGTGTCCACCGACCGTCAGATGGTTACTGCTGACCTCCACTGCGATAGCGCTCTTGTCCTGCGGTCTTATTGCCCGACCAAATGGAAATTGACGCTGGGCGATTATTGGGGCGAGTCGTCGGCCGTTTTCAGCTGGGATTGGCAAGATTGGGGCGCGACCGCGACGGCCTGGTGGGATGCGGCGCGCGCGCGCGCCGAGCTACAGCATCGACAACGCAGAGATGGGCATTTTCGAGCTCTGCCGGACGCTCGCGCGAGAGGCGCACCTGAGGGAACTGAATCGCACGATCTACTGGCATCGCCAGAACCGCAGACGGGACCAGACATCCAAGAGGTTGCCATGACTGGCGCCTTGCCATCAGATTGCCGCAAGAATGTGATTGCGAATTGAATTGGGGGAGCTTTTCAACGGTGAGAACCCCGCGAGGAAGCTCGGCAATCGCGTTAGATCGATCCACGGATTCGAAGACCGATCGCAAGCAGACGCGGATAATCACCGCAAGTATCGTTGCATTCACATATGGCGAGATCTGCGAATTGATCTCGCGCCTCGGCGGATCGCGGAAATATCGCTTGCGCGCAGCCAAAGGGGATCTCCAGATGGGGGCGGGGGGGCGGGGCAGATGCGCGGCCGAAATGCGCCGCTAATTTCCCCCGACAGCACTTGCTGCTTGGGCCGTTTTCCCCAGCTCAGCGCTCGCGTCGCTCGGCGCCCCGGCAGCGCGGGCGCGCATGATGGCGCCCCTGCCCCCCGAAGTGTTCAGCCTGGCATGCCCGGCGAAATGCCAGGGCATTTCCCGCTTATTGACGGTCGGGAAGATATTGGGATACCTGCGGGTGCAGACGTTGCCACATGAACGCTTGGAATCGCACCGGACTGGCTTCGTTCCAGGCGTTCGCGCATCCCTCGGAGCGTTTGCCGCGCAGCGCGCCGCGGACTTTCGCCGCGGGGCGGGGGGGGGGGCCTGTGCAAGGCTTTGGCAGAGCGCTGCGATCAGATATCATCAGGGCTCTTAAACTCCAGGGCGCGCATCTGCAGCGCGCCGCCGCGCCGCGCGCCGCGTTGATGAGCGCGGGGACTGCTTTCGCCCCTGGCCGCGTCGCGTCGGGCCCGGTGCCCCTCGGGCGGGGGCTGCCGCGAGGCGCGCCAGAGTCGCGCATTGTGCCCATCCTTGTCAGAGATGGCGCCGCGACCGCTGCCGCCCCAATGGCGGCCTCAGGGGGGCGGCTGATATCTTGACAAGCGATGGCTCGGAGCAGTCGCTTTCGCTGATGATGTTCTTCTGGTTGCTCAGACATTGTCCGAAGCAAATGCTGCGCTGGCAGACGCGGTAGTGTTTTTCTTGTTTTCGCAGCGGGGCTCGACGTCGGAGCGGAGAGGACTTGCTGGAGTTCTTGGCCGCGGATGCCCGGGAGGTCGTCGACAATGGCGAATGAAGAGATACGTCGGTCAGAATCGTTTTCTTTAGTGGGCAACGTTCTCGACCTCAATGGGGATCGCGGGGCCCGCGTGGGGGGTTCGAGTGGAGCGGGCTGACGAGGTGCGCTACCGTTGGGAATATGTCTCCCAGTGTCGACATGCCTACAGAAGGATGATACAAGCTTCGGGCTCGCAAATTCTTGTGTCATCTGCTGTGCGGCTTGCAGAAACATGGAATTGAACTAGAGAACAGAAACAACAATTCAACAGGTGGGCAGCAAAACGCATGTCAGATATTGCGCAGATTCGACGTCGCAGCGCTGAGGATGTTGGTGTTTTACGGAGGCGAGTCTACAGGACTGGCCGCGCCCTCACGGAAGACGCAGGCAGTTCTGCAGAAAACCGGAGACGAGTGTGTCTACATCGTTTTGCCGGACATCTCGCGCGCGTGGGTGGCATCT
This sequence comes from Prorocentrum cordatum, assembly GCA_963575745.1. Lineage (NCBI taxonomy): Eukaryota > Dinophyceae > Prorocentrales > Prorocentraceae > Prorocentrum > Prorocentrum cordatum. The sequence continues at coordinate 57,046 of CAUYUJ010016569.1, read as the reverse complement.
GCGCAGATGCCGCGCGCGCGGCATCTCGCTCGGTGGAGGTGCCGACAGGGGCGGCGCCATGACAAAAGGTGCGGGGTCCACCCAGCACCGTTTCAAAGTCTGGAGACAGGAGTCCCCCTTCAAATCTTTCCACGGCCAGGTCGAATGTGATGATCCAGTCCACGCCGCAACCGTTTCGACGCAGCGGGTCCAGGACCGAGCTCGTTGGAAGCAGGCAGAGACCGCTTCCGCAGCATCGACGACATTTATCATTTGTCTTTGCCTCGCTTTCCTGTGCGTTTCCTGTTATGTATGCTTCCTTTTTGTTGCCTTGTCTCCGGCTTTCGGTCCTCCCTCCTTCCTTCCCTCTTCGTGGCCTCCTCCCCCCCCCCTGTGTGGTGCGCATCCTCCCTCGCATTCCCTGCTTTGGTTTCTCCCCCCGCCCCCTTGTCTCCCCGTCTGTCGGCCCTGTCTGGGCCCCCCTTTGTCGCCCTTCCCCTGCTCGGCTCCTCGGCTTCTCGCCCCCCCGATGTTTCGTTTCCCTCGCTTGTCCAGCGTTTCTTTGTCGGCCGTGATCGAATGAGAGTTGCGCGGTCGGGGCTGCTGCGCTGGCAAATCGCCGAGCGCGCCTCCCGAAACTGTCATTGATGCCTTGTTTTCCAGCGGCGGCCCCCTTTGATGAACTTTCACACCACCTTAACAGAACAGAACAAAACAGACAGAGAGAGAGAGATAGAGAAAGAGAGAAATAGAGATAGAGAGAGGAAAACAAAGAAAACGAGGGCCCTTTGCGGCCGCAGGTAAGCAGGGGCCAAACCCACTGAGGAAACAAACCGCATGTGCCGGCTGGTCAGCGGATACTGCCCCCCGTCTCTCCCGGCGGAGGGGAGCCGGATTTTCGGAGTACGGGTTGTGCGACTACGGATGGACCGAGGTATAACATCGAGGTCGTTTCGGGGAGGGTACCGTAATGTTTTCGTGTTCGTTGGATATTTTAATGCATCCCGGGGGGGAAACCCTCGAATGCTTTTCAGCTTGGCCAGCGCAGGGCCTCATTTTCTTGAGGGATGTTTCTCCTTTCTAGGTCCGACCGCTCTTCGGTTACTCAGAAACCGCGACGCAGACCTCAGGCATGATTTCCCGCCCGGCTACGCTTGCGGCGTTTGGTTTTGTCGCTAACCTTGGGCCATCAACCGTGACGAATACGAAGTGGGTAATTTTTCCGACGATCATCCGCGACGTGATGGCATATTTCGGAACATTTAGCGCGTTGTTTTGTGGCATCGTATCCGCAGCAAACGGAAACCAATTTTTCAGTCCAGCCTGATTTTGAAGCGGAGTCTTGTGAGCACAGAAACCAGAGATGTGCACTTGCTGCCCAGGAGCGCGTTCCCACGCGACCCCGTGGGGATTAGGATCGCCCCTTTCTCAAGCGCCAAGGATCTTAGATCCAGTTCTCTAGAGTGCTTTTTAGGATCTAAGCAGGAGGAACAGGTCCACGATACTGGGCCAACAGTCGCCCCCTTCATGATTCAAACAGAGGGGGAACCCACTTCAGGCCCCCCCCCCCCTTGGAGACTTCAAACATTGCGTCTTGGAGCGCTTTTGGTGCCCTCTTGGGTCCCTCTTGGGGCTCGTTGGGGCCGTCTTGGGGCCACTTTGAGGGCATGCAAATCCATCGGAAGCGAAAGAGCGAGGAGGCGAACAACATGTATGTTCCATCGGTTGTTGCAGGATGTGGGCCCCTCGAGGGATGCCCAGGACGGCTCGAAGGGGATTTGGGTCCGTCGTGGTGATGTCTTGAGGCCTGTTAGAGGTATGTAGGAGGGTCTATTAAAACAGTTTTCGGAAATCTTGAGCCAGTTTGGACGCCGTCTTGAGTTGCCGAGGGCCCTCCTGGAGCGATCTTGGGCCCATCTTGGAATTCTAAGTACCCGTCCCCCCCCCCTCCCAGGCCCATGGGAGGGGGGTCGGAGGAGTGCAAGCCCCTCCCCCGAGCAGGGGAAGGGGAGAATTCAAAACCAGTTAAACCACCTACGCCATAAAGTCTTGGTGGCGTTTCTTTAAGATCCGCGCTGTCACGGGCGGTTGCGTGCCAATTGCGGCTCGCACTGCCCAGTTCATGTTCTGACGTGGACTTCGCGCGCTTGGAGCCACGGCGTGGCCAGATGAGGCAAGAACCGAATGATCCCATCCCACTGAACTTTGTTCCTAATTATGTCACACATTGTCAACAGCAGCGAATGTGGCCAGGCTTCCCGAGACCTGCAGATATTCACCAAAACGGCGGCTTTTCCAGCGCCGCCGTGGGTAGTTTGGATGAGTCCACGGGTGTCAAACGATCCACCCCCATCGTTGCCGCAGGTTTTGTGCGATCCGGCACTTTTCGCAGTGTAATACCATCAAGAGGAGGTAGCGTTTCGCCGGCCACGCGATTTTTGAATTTCGAAATAAATCATAAATCAATCCAAACAGATATTGGGTTGTCTCCACGACTCAGGCCAATGGGTGCACCTGTGTTCGAAGATATCCTTGTTATAAATCAGAGTCTGCGTCCTCGCCATCAAAGTGTCACCCACGAGCGATTGCTCACGAATCTTTCTGTGGAGAGCGCTCACCGCTGGCGCCGTCGTTGACCCGCTGCCTCAACTCGTCCAAGGATTGATTGGGGGCCTTGCGCTGCCTTCGCTTCGCCAAAGGCTCGGCTGTCTCGGCCACGTTAGCATAGCTCCCCCAGCGAACTCTCACTTCCCCGTTTGAAGAATTGTAGCCAGTAAGCCCACGTGAAACGATCAGCTGGCCGAGGTACCTCATGACCCCGCAGGGGCGCCTCCGTTCGCAATTCCGCGGCTGCTTCAAGTAAAAGAAACTATTGTTTGATACCCGCTTCCTGTGTAATTACGCTATTGGGCCATGGATATATTACGACATCGTTGCCATCTTTGGCCCAGCGACCAGCGACCCGCTCATGGATTGCAGTTTGTTTGGTTGGTTTGGTGTTCTTGTTTTCGGTGGATCTTTCTTCCGGGTCGGCCGAGCGGGAATCGACCGCGATGATTGCGCATGGCCGCCTCAAGCGTTCGGAGCCAGGAGCCGAACAGAGCGCTCAAAAGACTTGACTCGCGCGAGGTGAGCTTGAAAGCTACGGGAGAGGCTACCCCGAGAGGAGGGGGGGAAGCAGAAGCAGGACGGGGCGCCACAGCTCTGCGTCGCTGATTCCACAGTTCATCGGGCACCAGGAACAGGCACAACTGTATGAGACTCGCGGGGCTTCGAACCTTCCTGGGACAGCGTTTGAGCGGGCTCAACGCGGGCGGCGCGCCCCCGGGGAGATGGCGCAGGGCCGAATGCCACGACTATGTTGAGGCTGAGTGGTGCAATCGGAGGCCCGTTCAAAAGACCAGTCGGTGATTTTTGTTTGATCGGGGCGCTCAGCAGCGATGTCCCTAGCCAGACTGCGCTTGGTTTTGGCTCTGCTCGACTTGGAACCCGCCGCCGATAGCCGAGAGGGCCAATGTTACGCTTACGGGGGGTGGTCGCACATGCGCGAGCAATTGACTGCTGTTAGCACGCTACCTGTGAACCGACGCGGGGGGCCCGCGGAACGTCTGCCGCCGCTCGCACTTTACTTGGGGCGCGGCCGACCGCTCACCACTGCCAACACGACGCCGGGAAATGATTGTTTTCCAGGTGGCGCGCAAGGAAACGGAGCGCTGGATAGTCCACGTGCGCCGCCAGCGTCAGTCGGGAAGAGATTGCGCGAAATAGTTGCGTCGTTGACGTGCGCCCATGTATTAGTATCTCCAGCGACAGCAACGGGCCGCAGCATCTGGCCGAGCCTTGAGAATGCCGGACGTTCTCAGTCACGAAGGCGACGGGCGCCGGACCACTGGGCGCGACGATTGCAAATGTGAAATTTGTCATGTCCAAGACGCATGGCAGGGGCCAGTCGAAGATAAAACCGCAACCAGTGCGCAGATTCGAACATGTGCGAGCGGCGCCCAAAATACGAGCCGGCCGATGAACGCGCGCGAGAAGCAATTTCTGTTTGTCGTTGGAAGGGGTCCGGCCTCTCTTACGACGAGGAGAATTTGCTTTCGCGAGACGCCCGCTTCCTGACGTCGGATTGTGGACGCGGGCGTTGGGCGCCGCCGCGTGCGGGCGCGCCTCGCAGAGCTTCCAGGCGCGCCCCCCGGCTTCGTCGCCCGCGCGAGAGGCGCTGCTGCAAATAAAATTAAAAAAATAACTGCCGAGGCTGCGCCTCCGTCGCGGCGCGGGGGCGCAGGCGCGGAGGACGACGTCGCGTCGGCGCGCGCATCCCCCGCGCGGCCGCGGCCGCGCCTCCCGCCGCAGATTCGGTAGATCCGATTGAACGTCGGCCAGACTGCGACGTCGTCGAGGCCTGCAGGGCGGGGTGGGGGGGCGATCCTGTCTTGCAAACCGCGCCGAGTCACATCTCCACATTGTCGTCTGGCGTCGCCGAAGCAGTCTGGCCCGGCGGTGCAGAGGTCGCAGCCCGTTGCGACCATGTCGAGCCAGCGGGGCCTCTGCCCGCTGCCTTCGCCGCCTCCACTTCGGCGCGAGCGCGTCGGATTTGAGTCTGGATGGGGCGTTCCGGTTCGCGCCCCCCCCCCCCCCGGTCGGCCGGAATCGCGGCGCCGTCTCCCGGCTGGTCTGGTTCGGGCGTTTCGAGGTGGGGGGGGGGGTCGCCCAGCCCCTGCTTGTCTCAAGCCTTGACTCAAGCGGGCGCCGACAGTGCGTTTCGGCGTTGGGCAGACGCAGCTGGTAGGTCGCGGGCAACGGTCGGGAGGGGGGTGGGGGGGGAGGGGGAGAAGAAGGAGGGGGAGGAGGAAGAGGAGGTCGAGGAGGAGAAGGAAGGGATGAAGGAAGATAACAAGGAGGAGGAGGAGGAGGAGAAGAAAGACGGGGAGGAGGAGGAGAGAAGGAGAAGGAGGAGAAGGAGGAGGAGGAAGAGGAGGTCGAGGAGGACCAGGGTAGAGGCATAGGATAAGTTATGAGGCCTTGAAGGAGCGGGGGATAGCTTGGGAGAAAGATGAGGATGAATAAATAAGGAGGAGGAGGAGCAGAGAGGGAGGAGAAGGGAATGAGAAAAACAATGTGAAAGGTGGAGAGGGAGACACCTAAGTATAGAGAGGGGAGGGAGGTAGAGAAAGAGAGAGAGAGAGAGAAAGAGAGAGAGAGAGAGAGGGAGAGAGAGGGAGAGAGAGAGAGAGAGAGAGAGAGAGAGAAAGAAAGAGAGAGAAGGAGAAGGATGAGAAGGATGAGGAGGAGGGGGAGAAGGAGAAGGAGGATACGTAGCAGGAGAATGAGGAGTAGAAAGAAGAGGAGGAACATCGGGAAGGGCTGTGGACGACGTCGAGGATACGAGAAGAACAAGGAGTGACAGGAACAAGAGGATTATACATACGAGGGGGTGGTGATGATGAGGACGATGAGGACGATGATAAGCAGGGGGAGCGGAGGAGGAGGTGGAGGTGGAGGAGGAATCCGCAACTTCTTCCCCCCGGGCTCCTCCTCCTCCTCTTCATTATCCTCCTCCTCCTCTTCCTTTCTCCTCCTGCTTTCTCTTCCTCATGTTCCTCCTCCTCCTCCTCTTCCTTCCCCCCAGTTCTTCATTATTAGTACACGTCTTCGTCGAGGGTTTAGCTTCTCCTTCTACTTCTCCTCCTTCTCTTCCTGATTCCTGGCCCTCGTCCTCGTCCTGCTCCTGCTTCTTATCATCCTCCTCGCCTCATCCTCTTCATCCTCCTCCTTTTCCTCCTCCTCCCCCTCCTCCTCTCCTCGTCGTAGTCGTTTGAATTTGGGCTCCTGGACCAGCCGCCCCTGGGTTTCGCTTTCCAGGATGGTTTTAACCTGGGAAGGCCGAACATGAAAAACTTTCTCCCTGGACCCTGGGAATGCCCTCTCCTCCTCCGGCCGAGTGCCCCATCGGGGGGGCTGGCGGCGCTGCGCGGCCGCCGGGCAGCTGGGCCGCCGCCGGCAGCAGGCCGCCCCGCCTCCACGCGTGGAGGGCGAGGAGGTGGAGAAGGAGAGGGGGGAAGGAACGCCGCGCTGGGGAGGGCGTCGTCTTTTCACGCCGACGCAGCACACCTCGTCATCGCACCGCGGCGAAGGACGCCGGGAGGAGGAGGCAGGGGAGGTGGAGAAGGAGGAGGAGAAAGTGGAGGACCAGGAGGAGGAGGAGGAGAAGGAGGAAGAGGGAGGTGGAGAAAGAAGGAGAAGGAAGAGGAAAAGGATGAGTATGAGGAAGAGGGGGTGGAGGAGTAGAAGGATGAGACGCCTCCCTCTCATTTCCCCACGCCCATCGTCGCCAAGTCATCGGCTTCCCAGGTCAGGGGCACCAGGGGCGCGGTGGAATTCCCGAGGGGCCCGCGGGCCCCAACGCTGGGCTCAAGTTCACCAAGGGGGTCGTCACCATATCCTCTTCTTCCTCCTTCTCATCCTTCTTCTCGTCTCCTCCTCCTTCTTCATCCTCCTCCCCGTCCATCTCCACCTCTTCCTCCTCCGTCTTTCCCCTTCCCCCCCTGCTCCTCCTTCACCTCGCCCACTTCTCCTCTCGAGCCCATTTGGGCTTCGCGGGGCGCCGCCCCCGCCTGGCGGGCCTGGGCCCGCCGCCCGGCCGCGCTTCCAGCGGCCCAACCCCCCCACGCCCCGCGATTCCCGGGCGCACGGTCATCGCTGTTGGCCTCCGAAAGCGACGCCGCCATACCAAGTATGGACGGCGACGCATTCGCAGCCGATGGCGATAGCGTCTGCCTTTGGGGCGCACGAGCTCGTCGGACCCTTATCCTACTCCCTTCTCATCCTTCCTCTCCTCATCCCTGCTCCTCGTCGCCTCGTCTCTCTCTCTCTCTCTCTCTCTCTCTCGCTCTCTCTCTCTCTCTCTCTCTCTCTTTCTCTCTGCCCTTCTCTTCTTGCTCCGTCTGTTCTCGTCACCACAACTCGTGATCCTGTGTCCTTCTCCTCCTTCTCCTTATCCTCCTCCTCCTCCTCCTCCTCCTCCTCCTCCTTCTCCTTCTCCTACTCCTCTTCATCTTCCCCATCGTTCCCCTCGTCCTATCACCCCCTCGCCATCGCCGACGTCGCGGTTCGCCTAGACGTTGGACGTCTAGGGGGGCCGCGACGTCGACGATGACGACGATGGAGACGTGCGACCGCCGGCCAACCGCTCAGAGGTGCCTGGCGGCGGGCGGGGGGGAGGGGGCCGCTGGGCGCCGGCGCCGCCATGGTGGCGCTGAGCAAGCGGAGCGAGCCTTCTGACGCCGTGGTGGCGATTTGGAAGGCTCCACGGAGGAGGAGAGGGAGAGGGAGGAGAGGGAGGAGAGAGGAGATTGAGGAGAAGGAGGAGAAGGAGGAGAAGGAGCAGGAGGAGGAGGATGAGAGGGAGGAGAGGGAGGACGAGGAGGAGGGGAGGGAGGACGAGGAGAAGTCGGTCAAGGAGGAGGAGAGGGTGGACAGAGAGGACGGAGGAGGACGAGGAGGCTGCGTGGTCACCGGGGTCACCCGACCTATTACTCCTCCTCTCTTCCCCTCTTCTTTATTATCTCTCTTCTTCCTCTTCTCTCCCTCCCTCCTCTCTCCCCCCTTCCTCCTCCTCCCCTCCCTCGTCCCGCCCCTCTGCGTCATTGTCCTCCAAGTCCTCGTCCTCGCCATCGTCATCTTCTTCCTTCCCCTCTTCCTTCTCCTCCTCCTCCTCCTCCCCTTCATATTTCTCCTTATCCTTCTTATCCTTCTCTTCCTTTTCTTCCTCACCTTCTCCTCGTCGTCGTAGTCCCTCTCCTTCCCGTTGCCTCCTCCTCTTTCTTCTCCCCCCTTCTCGCCCCATTCCCTACCTAGGTTCTGCCTAGAAAGGTTCTTACTTGCTATGCTTAAAGGGCCGGGCAGTGGCCATCGCCCTGGGCGGTTCCCCCGGCATCCGCCCCGCGGTTCCCCAGTTGCGCCCCCTGGGTTCTCCCAGCTTAGCTTAGCTTAGTTTAGCTTAGTCTAGTTAAGCTTACTATAGTTTATATCCTCTTAGCTTAGCTTAGCTTAGCTTAGCTTAGCTTAGCGTAGCTGAGTTTAGCATAGCTTAGCTTAGCCTAGCCTAGGTTAGCTTAGTTTAGCTTAGCATACCTTAGTTTACCTTAACTTGGCTTAGCGCAGCAAAGCATTAGCGCAGCATTTGCACAATATAGCAATACCATGGCATCACCAATCATAGCATAGCATAACATATCTGAGCCTAGCATATCGCAACTTAGCACATCATAATATATCATAACATATCATATCAGGACGCAGCATATGATAGCATATCATAGCATATTATAACATGCCATACCCTATTATATGTATATAATGGTGTACGTATAGATGTGGATGTGTGTATATGTAGATGTGTATGTAGGTGTAAGTGTTTATGAACGTGTATATGTAGATGTATATGTCAGTCTCGCTGTTGATGTTGATGTAGATGTAGATGCACATGTATATATACATGTAGCTGTCGGTGTAGATGTATATGTTGCTTTCCTATATGCTCCAACTCCTAGGTAGGGTCGCACTGGGATAATCTCCTCATCGCCTCCTCCCTCTATCATCCGGACTTCTCTTCCTGCCTCCCTCTGCTGCTCCTTCTCCTCCTCCTCCTCCTCTTCCTTTTCCCACTCCTCGTCCATGTCCCCCTCGTCCTCCTCCTTCTCCTCCTCTTCCCCATCTTCCTTTTCCCCCTTCTCCTCCTCCTCCTCCTTCTCCTCATCCTCCTCTTCCTTCTCCCCTTCCTCCTCCTCCTACTCCTCCTTCTCCTCCTCGCCTCCTTTCTTTCTTCTTCCGCTCCTCCTCCTCGGTTTCATGCCCCTTTCGCCTCCCCCTTTTTCTTCCTTGCCCCCCCCGTGCCCAGGCGCGCTGCTTGCTGGGCCCCCGTCGCCCGGAGCTGGGCAGCTGGCTGTTCCGCTTCAAGACGGGGTGGGGGTGCCTGGCGTGCAAGGCCGCCGGCAGGTTGGCGGGCTGAGCATCCCGAGCCCTCCCTTCTTCGCCTTCCGCGTCTGCGCCCTCGCCACCCCTCCACCCGCCGCCTTTTTTTCTTTTGGGGGCGGCGAGGGGAAGGGGGGGGAGAGGCGGCGCTGGGGGAAGAAAAAGAGGATGGCGAGGGGTCCCCCCTCGCACTAGGTCCGACTCCTTCGGCACGTTCACCGCCAAGGCCCAGCCGTTCGCGTTCCAGAGGCACGGCGCGAGGAGCCAGGCCCACAGGGACGCGGTCGCGGCCTTGTTGGGCAAGGCCGTGGACCCGCCTGCCCCGTCGGCAGGTGCGTTCGAGCTGGTGTTGGACCACTACCAGCAGGGCCAGGGCCGAGCAGCTGCTGGTGTCCCGACGGTCGGGAAGCGCAAGAAAGTGAGGGTGATGGGGTTCTGTTTGGCGGAGGCGGTGCGCACCGAGCATCGCCGTTTCCTCGCGAACGCCGAGTCCATCACCATCATGCAAGATTGTCGTGGCCACCGGCTCTTGATGCGGTTCAAGGCTGGGAGGAGGGGGGCGGGGGGGGGAGGAAGAAGAGGAGGAAAAGAAGAAGGAGGAGGTGGAGAAGGAGGCGGACGAGGAAAAGATGAGGATGGGGAGGAGAAGGGCCAGGAGGAGGAGAAGGAGGATGAGGATAGGACGAAGACGAGAAGAAGGAGGAGGGAGGGGGGGTGAGGATGAGAAGGAGGAGGAGAACTGATAGAGAGGAGCAGCAGCAGAAGTAGCAGAAGCAGCAGGAACAGGTAGAGGAGGCGCAGTGGAGAAGGAGGGGAAGGGAGGAAGAGAGGATGATGATGATGCTGATGTTGAGGATGAGGAGGAGGAGGGGGAGGAAGAGGAGGAAGGACGAGGCTTCCAGGAGGAAGGAGGAAGAGGAGGAAGGAGGAAGAGGAGAGGAGTAGGACAGGATAGCAGAGGAGTTTTTATGTGTCTACTTCAGGCGGCCAACGCGAACCTGGAGGTTCGCGAGGGGATCATCGGCCAGATCCAGCTTGGCCGGGGCGCCGGCTCCGACGACCTCAGCCTCGACGCGGTCCGGATCCTGGTTCGGTTCTGCACGCCGATGAGCGGGGCCCCGCGCGGCCGAGCCAGGAAGGAGCCCGACGTTGATCTCGTCAAGCAGGTGTTCAGCAAGATCGAACACTATGCGGCGGATGCGGCTGCAGACGAACAACTGACGGGGAACCTGTTGCGTGGCCGACAGTGGAAAGCGCCAGTGCCGGTGCGAGAAGCATGGGCGCCGCTTGCGAACCTCAAGATCGTGTCCCGCGACCGCGCCCACGCAGCCCGCCGCCTCACGAAGAAACCTTGGGAGGCGGACCCGTTCTTGTCAGAGCTGCTCGATCAGATGGTGCTTGGAGAAAAATCTTTGACCAGCATGATTCAGTACTCCAAGATTTACCAGAACTGGTTTGCCATGAATGTGTCCAACGTCGAGTGTCATTTCCTGAACAACCTGAAGATCAAGGACATGAGCATGTGCAAGTGCCGCTTCGACAGCCATTCGAAGCCTACAGGCAGGGGCGTTTTGTTCCATGAGCCGTGCCTTCTCACAGCGATGCAGATCGCGCAGGTTCGCCGGGGCACGCCGGACTCAGAGCACGCGAGTAGGTTCCTCAGCTTCGTGGATGAGGAAAAGTTGTTGCAGCTCGGGATGCTCGCCGACGCCGGCGACGAGAGCTTGGCGCACACTCGCATCATGGACAGCGACGACCTGGACGAGGCGGCGATTCCGAGCCACAACGAGCATTTTCTTCAGCGCATCGCGATGCTGTTCGTTGAGTCCCAGTGCTACAACATGGGGTACACGAAGTTCATTGCTGACGCCTTGGAGAGGAGGCCTGTGACTGTGTTCGTGAAGGGGCAGCCGAAGACTATCGGCGGCCGAGGCAGCTTAACCGACGCTGTCCGCGAGCGTTGCCGGAGACGCATGGTCGCATGGTGCCGCCTCGCCACGGCCACGGTCAGGGCCGAGTGGCCAGACTTCGAGGTGTGCGGCGCGTTCGACGTGTTCAACCTACATGCCCGTGGGAAGGCTTTCGCCGCCAAGCCGACCAACAAGGATGCCATCTCCAAGATCAGCAACACGTTGCACATAGACTTCAGGCTGCTGTTGTACGGCTACGAGAGCGTGCTGCCCGTCGCGCTGGAGAAGAAACGCTCATCTCCTGCATCGTCGAACCTCGACGCGTGGCGGGAGGCGTTGTGCCATTTCAAGACGGCCAGAAAGGATGCTCATCGTCACCCCCCCCCCCAAAAAAAAAGAAGAAACAAACAAACATAGATTTGCCACCCGAGGGTGGGGGGGGCTAAGGAGGAGGGGGGGGCACGATGAGAAGGGGGGGGAGGAGGAGGAGGAAGGAATAAAGGAAGGGAGGAAGGAAGGAAGGATGGAAGGAGGAAGGGAAGGAGGGGGGGAGGATGAGGAGAAGGGGAAGAATGAGAAGGACGAACGAGGGAAGGAAACGGAGGAGGTAGGAAGGACAGAGGTAGAGATCAAGTTTTTTTTTTTTTTGTGTTTTTTTTCCGTTTTTTCCGTACTCTCTCAGCTTAAAGAGGCCGGGCAATGGAAAGCGCCCCGGGCGGTTCCCCCGGCCCCCTGGGAGCGGTTCCCCCCAGTCCCCTGTGAGTTTTAGCTTTAGCTTTACCTTTAGCTTTACCTTAGCTTTAGCTTCGTTAGCTGTAGCTTAGCTTTAGCCTAGCGTGTTGCTTAGCTTTTCGTTTAGCGTTTAGCGTAGCTTTAGCTTAGCGTTAGCTTAGCTTTAGCTTAGATTGAGCTTAGCTTGAGCTTAGCTTTAGCTTAGCTTTAGCTTGGCTTTAGCTTAGCTGTAGCTTAGCTTTAGCTTAGCTGTAGCTTAACTTTAGCTTAGCTTTAGCCTATAGCTTTAGCTTAGCTGTAGCTTAGCTTTAGCTTAGCTGTTGCTCAGCTTTAGCTTAGCTTTGGCTTAGCTTTAGTTTAGCTTTCGCTTAGCTTTAGCTTAGCTTTAGCTTAGCTTTAGCCTAGCTGCGGCTTAGCTGTAGCTTAGCTTTAGCTTAGCTATAGCTTAGCGTTACTGTTACTACTAATGCTGCTTTCCTAGGGGTTCCAACTCCTAGGTAGGGTCGCACTGGGATAATCTTAAAATGATGCTGATCCTCACGCAGGAGACTGACCAGATCGGTGCACTTCGGGAGGCGCTGATCAGATACGCAGCCTGGACGGGGTCGACGTCAAAGGTGGAGAGATCGTTCAAGCAGTACTCTTGGGCTGTGGAGCAGAGGCGCAGTTCATCTTCAAATGCGCTTGAGAATGACGAGCTTGCCTTGCTGTGCTGGGAGAAGGACCTCGACAAGGCCGTGATCTCAGAAGTCGGACGGAAGGTGTGGCAGATTTGCAAGTTCGGCGCCCCTCGGCTTCCAGGTAGCGTTGGCCGCATCGACAAGGGTGTGAAGCGCAAGACTGACCATTTGGTGCAGTCAGAGACGGCGTGGATCAACCGACGTCGTCAAGAAGTCGAAGACATGATGATCAAGGCTGGGGAGAGGACGCGCAGCGCAGCAGCTTCAAAAGTGAGGCGCGTCGGCAAGGAGGGCTGGACGAAGTCTCACGCCGTTGCTGAAGCTAGTTTGGTCCGCAAGCGGATGGAGTACTTCGTGGATAGCATCATGGACGGGGCGACTTCCATCGAGGGCTTGAGCGAGGAGGCCTGTGGGCTCGTGCTCAAGGAGGTTGCCAGGCGAAGATCTCAGGCCTTGCAGCGAGCGGCGCAGTGGCGAAGGCGTGACCGAGCCTTTACGCCGCCGGCGCGGGAGATTGGCGGGCTTCGCCTGTACGTCGAGAGCACCGTTGACGTGTCCGAGACCGAGCTCGCCAGCGCCATCCGCAAGGCGAAGATGGTGCGCACGACCGATCGGACGCAGGGGGACATCTTTGTCGTCCCCACGCCGGCGGAGGTGGCCCAGAGGACTGGCTGGGCATGTGCCTTGCGGGGGGGCATCTTGGCGACATTGGAGTTCATCATGACGGAGGCCCAACATGGCACGGCCATTGCGTACGAGAGCGCTGCCAAAAAGCGCAAGTTGGCATATTGCACGGATGGTTTCAAGGCTGCTCACCCAGTTGTGCATGCCATATTGCAGGGGTGCACTGGCATGGTCGGGAACAACTGGAAGTGGCTGACGACCGCGAAGGAGGTGCAGGACAAAAGCGTGGTGTTCCAGGAGCGGGGCCGGGACGCTGAGCTGATCGTCTTTGCCTCCATCGCGGAGAAGAAGCGCCGGCCAGATGACTTGAGGAGGCAATAAAATGAAGAGGAGAAGGAGAAGGAGCAGGACAAGGAGGATAAGGAAGGAGGAGAATGGGAAGACGAGGGGGAGGAGGAGGAGGAGGAGGAGGAGGAGGAGGAGGAGGAAAAGGAGGGGAAGGAGACGGAGGAGGAGAAGGAGGAGAAGGATGAAGAGGAGCATGAGAAGGCAGAGAGGAGGAGGAGGAGGAGGAGGAGGTGGAGGAGGAGGAGGAGGAAGGAGGAGGAGGAGGAGGAGGAGGAGGAGGAGGAGGGGGGGGGCAGGGGGAGGAGGGGGGGGGGAGGAGGAGGAGGAGGAGGCCTGAGAGGGAGAAGGATGAGGAGGAGGAGGGGGGAGAGGAGGAGGAGAAGGCGGAGGAGGAGGAGGAGGACCTGAGGAGGAGGAGGAAGAGGAGGAGGAGAAGGAGAGGGAGGAGGAGGAGAAGGAGGAGGAGAGGGAGGAGGAGAAGGAGGAGTAGGCGAGGAGAAGGACGAGGAGGAGGAGGTGGGGGAGCAGGAGAAGGAAGAGGAGGACGAGGAGTTGAAAGAGCAGCAGGTGGAGCCGAATGAGCAGGATAACTAGGACATAAGAATAGGTGGAGGAACAAGGGCGAGGACGACAAGGACCAGGAGGAAAGGATCACGACGAGAGGAGACGGGGGTCGTCTCCTCCTTCTCTTTCTCCTCCCACTCCTCCTACTCCTCCTTCTCTTTCTCCCCCCGCCCCAGACAACGAACGTCCACTCTCCCTCTCTTTCTCCTTCCACTCCACTCCTCCTTCTCGCTCTCTCCTCCCACTCCAAAGTCGCCCCGGCTTTCAGACTGAGGCCCCATCCCGGCCCCCGGAAGGCAGAAATGCGTCTAAAGCACAAACAAAAACTCGATGTTGCCCTCTCGGGCCCCCGAGGTGAATTTCGAGAGGCGGCCCCGAGAGGCGACCTCCTCAGCGTTAGCCCCTGCCCCCAGGAATTCAAGGGCGTGAAGTACTTCCTCACAGAGAAGGAGGCCCGGGCGTGGCTCACCGTGGTCGACAACCGCCGGACGGTGAGTGGCTTCTGCGGCTTTTAGCCGAGCCTCTGGGTCTGGCCTCCTCCTCCTCCTACTGTTGATGCTCTGAGTCGTCCTCGCAGTCGTAGTCGTCTTCGCTGTCGTCGCCGTTGTCGTTGTCGTTGTCGTCGACGTCGTCGTCGTCCTCGCGTTCGTCGTCGCGTCGTCGTCGTCGTCGTCGTCGTCGTCGTCCTCGTCGTCGTCGCCGCCCGAAGATGCCCGCGGAAGCGGATGGCAGCGAGGGAGGGAGGGAGGGGAGGTGGGGGAGTGAGGAGGGGCGAGGGAGACTGGGGGAGGGGAGGGAGGAGGGAGGAATAGGAGGAGGACGAGAAGGACAAGGAGGATGAGGAGGAGAAGGAGGAATAGGACGTTGAGGAGAAGAGTGAGGAGGATGAGGAGGAAGAGGAAGAGGAGGAGGGGGAGGGGGATGAGGAGAAGGAGAAGGAGACCTCTGAGTCGAGGAGGAGGCCGCCCGGCCCGCCGCCACGCCGGCCTCCGCCCGTCGTCGGCGCCAGCCTGGGCGCGCGCCGCCGACCGGTGGCCCGTGCCGTGCGCTGCCGGCCGCCCGAGCGCAGCGCCGTCGGCCGGTGGCCCGTGCGCAGCAGCCGTCGTCGGCCGTCGGCCGGTCGCGCGCCGTCGGCCGTCGTCGGCCGGGCGCCCGCCGTCGGCGCTCGGGGAATGGAGGGGGGACGAGGAGGAGGAGAGGGAGAGGAGAGGACGAGGAGGAGGACGATGAGGAGGACGAGAAGGAGGACAAGGGGGAGGGAGAGGAGGAGGAGGACAAGGGGGAGAAGGAGAAGGGCAATGTCAAATTCGGCGCTTTCGACCCGCGGCATGACAAGCAGGCTGCTGCGGCAGCTTGCCCGGCAGCCGGGACACGTTGCCAAGACCGCAGCGAGCGGCGATGGCAGTGGCGAAATTGCTTTCTCATCCTCCTCATCCTTCTCCTCATCTTTCTCGTTCTCTCCCCACTTTGCCATCTCAGCCTGCTCCGTCATCGACCTCCCCCATCTCAACCTGCCCCTCCTATCTCCCCCCCATCCCCATCACGTCCATCTCCTCGTCGACCCTGGCTGGCGACATTGGCGGCGACGACCGATCAAGATGGAGGTGGCGCTCGGCGACGTGCTGGCGACGCGGCGAGACGTCGGCGACGACGACGGCGACGCCACGCCGACGACGAAGATGTCGGCGTCCGACGGCGGCGTAGTCGACGCGACTGCGACGGCGACGACGGCGACAACGACGACCCGACAGCGACGATTGCATTCGACAGCGACGACGACGACCCCTCCTCTGCCAGCCCCGCAGGCCGCAGCAACGCGGCGGCGCCTGGTGCTGAGCAGCTGCTCGAGGCTCGCAGCGCCTGCCCCGCGCCGCGTGCTCCGCGCGATGCACGGGTGTCGTCGACTTCTCCTCGTCCTCCTCCTCCTCCTCCTCCTCCTCCTCCTTTTCCTCACCTTGTCATCCTTCTCCTCGTCCTCGTCCTTGTCCTTCTCGTCCTTCTCGTCATCTTCCTGCTCCTCCTCCTCCTCCTTCTCCTCCTTCTCCCTCCTCCTCCGTCTCATTTTCCCCTTCAGATTCAGCAGCGGCCGACCGGCCGGAGGGTTCGGCGCGGGCCCGGGTCCGAGGAGCCGCGCCCCTTCCCCCCCCCGCCTTTCGGGCCCCGCTGGGGCCCTCTTGACAAGTCCTCTGGGCGGGGCCCCATGGGCTCCGGACTCCTCCTAGGGCCTTCGGAGAGACGGCCCGGACAGCGGCCGAGTCTGTCTCGCTCGTGGCCCTCGTGGTGCCCTCTTGAAATCCTGTTGGGGACCTCGGGGCCCATGATGGCCAAAAAAGAGGGCAATCAACCGAGATGCGGCTACACCCCCTGCGCGAGGAGGAGGAGAAGGAGGCGGAGGAGAAGGAGGAGATGAGGAGGAATGAGGAGGATGACGAGGAGCGAGGAGGTTTGAACAGCCTTCTCTATCGCTATCGCTATCGCTATCGCTATCGCTATCGCTATCGCTATCGCTATCGCTATCGCTATCGCTATCACCAGTCGTCGCTAGCGCTAGCACTCCAGTCGCTAGCGCTATCGACTGTTGAGCGTGCCTCCACCATATCGTTATCGCTAGCATCCCACGCCCAGTCGCTAGCGCTAGTGACTGTTGAGAGTGCACCTCCAGATTGGCCCACTCTCAACAGTCGATAGTGCTAGTGATTGGAATGGGATGCTAGCGATAGCGACTGGTGATAGTGATAGCGATAGCGATAGCGATAGCGATAGTGATAGCGATAGCGATAGCGATAGCGATAGCGATTCGCTCTCAACAGTCGATAGCGCTAGCGACGATGGCGACAGCGATAGCTAATAGCGCGCCGCCCTCAACAGTCACTAGCGCTAGCGAGGGGAGGGGGGGAGGCAGGGGAGGAGGAGGAGGAAGAGGAGAAGGACCAGGAGGAGGAGGAGGATGAGGAGGATGGCATCTGGGAGGAGGGTGGAGGAGGAGGAGGGAGTAGGAGGAGGAAGAGGAGGAGGAGGAGAAGGAGGAGGAGGAGCAGGAGGAGGAGGAGAAGCGCCCGGAAGAGCGAAGCATCTGGATTTGGAGGAGGAGGAAGAAGCAGGAGGAGGAACGAGGAGGGGGCAGAGGAGGGGGGGGAGGAGCGCACCCAGGCAGGGCCAACGAGGTTCAAAGTGTCGAGCCAAACCTCAACTTTGGGGGGCTGGCTCAGCAGGACATAGCGCTAGTGATTGTCGAGGGCATGCCTGCTGGGGACCTGCTGAGTTGACTTGCCTGCGTTGGGCGAGGGGCCAGATTTCGCTTTCCTCTCAACAGTCGGAAGTTGGTTCAGCAATGCTGAATCGGCGCGCTCCCAACATTCACTAGCGCACGTGACTGTTGAGTCAGAGCTCTTTCCCAGGGGCATCTCTCAACAATCTGGCCCTCGTTGGCCTCAGGAGCGCGCGTGCCGCGCGGGCCCCAGGGGGGTGCGCCTGCAGCCCCAGCAGTTACTGCTCAAGCTCTCGCGCGCTGCAAGCTGCAGCGCCATCAACTCACGCGCGCTGCACGCTGCAGCTTCGGAATCAACCCGTCGTCATGGCCCCGGCTAAGCGCTCCTCCGTTGGAAGGGCTGCTGGTCCAGCTGCTGCCGCCGCCCGCGGCGGCGGCCGCGGTCGCGGCGGCCGTGGCGGCCGCGGCCGCGGCTCTGGTGCTACTGGTTCGGCCGACGGCGCTGGCCCTTCCATCGCCACCATCAGCAACTCCGAGATTCAGAAGAAGACGATCAATGCAGAGTACAAGTCAATGATTGAGAGCTGCGTCAGCACCATCGCAAGCTGCGAGGTGTTCATGAACATCGAGGACGCCGCCCCGCTCGACATCAAGCAGGACGACGCCAAGAAGACGACGAAATCTGGTGACGACTCAGGCTTCCAAGCCCCGTACTCAGAGGTGATGTGTGCGGCGTCGATGAAGCGGACGAAAGTGTATCAATGTGGTGCTAATCTTTTTTGGTGTGATATTATGAGTTCTGCTGCGCCGGGAGTTCCGAACAGGGTCGAGACCACTCGCGCCTTGTCGGAGTTTTATTACCCAGAAGGTGAGATGCCCACCTACTTTGAGGGTACCATCGTGGTCAACGTTCCGTCCGGCACGGTGGAGTCGTCCGAGTTCGGTCACTTCAAGTTGGTATCTCCGGAAGAAGCAGTTCACGCTGCGCTCATGGCTTGCGCCAGGGACATCAACAACGAAGCGGAGCGTTCGATTTTGGAGGCGTGGAAAGTGTTCTTCTTGACAGTGACCATGCGGTTCATTGTCGTCGAGGAACACCTGCTCTTTTTCAAGGCCAAGACGCTCAGGAACGCAGTCGTTCAGGA
Source organism: Prorocentrum cordatum (assembly GCA_963575745.1). Classification (NCBI taxonomy): domain Eukaryota; class Dinophyceae; order Prorocentrales; family Prorocentraceae; genus Prorocentrum; species Prorocentrum cordatum. The sequence continues at coordinate 38,883 of CAUYUJ010016569.1, read as the reverse complement.
GTACGATTCCCTTGCCAGGACGGCCTTCCAGGAGATCTGTGAGATCGCCAACTTGAAGTCCCACATGGAGGTGACTGCCGGGAAGCATGACATGTCCGTCCAAGAGGTGGTCGACATCTACAATGAGAGGTCAAAGAGAGCAGAATGCCAAGAGCAGTTGACGTTCTCATATTGCGACGCCGCGCTGACGATCTGGAACAGGGCGTTCAGCATCCCGGCTGTCCTGGAGGTGCTCCGCAGAATGGACGAATCGCACGCTCACAGATCTTGTTTCGACAGCATCCACAAGCTACAGACCATCATCTCGAAGGCGAAGGATGAGGCTAACATCGAGTACGTGTTCATTGCGTTCGCGGATGCGTTCGACAACAACATGCTGACCTCCCTCGGGCTCCGCGAATTGCAGGGCTACGCGTCCGGACAGATGGGCAAGGGCTTGGTCGACGACGTGCTCTACAAGAAGTCCATGCTGACCTGGATGCGCCAGGAGTGGTTGAGCAGGCTCGGAGGAGGGAGGAAACGGAGGAGGAGGAGGAGGAGGAGGAGGGGAGGAGGAGAAGGAGGAGGAGGAGGAGGAGGCGGAGGAGGAGGGAGGAGAAGGCGGAGGAGGGAGGAGAGGATGACGAGGAGGGGGGCGAGGGGTGGAGGAGAAGGAGGAGGATGAGAAGATAAGTAAAACGACGACTGATCACGAGGCCCGGGTGCCCACCACTCACGAACAGTGTCAAACAATTCAATGGCCCCCCCCCTGCTAGTCTCCAGATCAGCAACGCCGAGAAAGACCTCATCAGGGACGCCACTCGCGACTTCATGACCTTCCGCCGGAAGTGCGGCTGCAAGTGTTCGGGGGAGATTACAGCTGACATCACCTGGCAAGCTGATCTCTCCAAGCCCGCTCTCGCGGCGCTGGAGCTGTTCGAGGACCCGAAGGGGGGAGGGGGGGGCGAAGACCGGCGGTGGGGGAGGAGGGGGGATGACCTGATGGGGGGGAGCGGGAGCAGTAGAAGGGGGGGTGAGCAGATGGCGGAGGAGTTGGAGGAGGAGGAGGGACGGGTGGAGGAGGAGAAGGAGAAGGAGGAGGAGCAGGACAGAGAAGATGCCCTCACTGACCGTCTCATGCTCCCTCACTGCCTTAGGGTCCACTCAGTCTTACCTCTGTGCGTCCGCGGTGCTTGGGCCTGCGGCCTTTGGAGGTCCCCTATCCTTCTCGTCTCTCACCATTGCACGCCCCTACACAGATTGTGGGTCAATACCCTTCGCTACCACCCACTGCATCCAACGTTTCGCAGTCTTGAATTCAATTTCACCGCACATTCTGGTTCAACTGGAGTGGGACTACTCGGATGGGATCACTCGTTTCCTTTCAGTTCTTTCTTTGTTTGCCTCCATATCTTCTGGTTCAATGCGTGGTTGTGACACTCAATGGCTAGACTTCTTTCAGCGCTTTTCTTGAGCGGGAGACTGCCTTTATTCTCTGGGCTTCAAGGGACTCAACTTTAGTTTTCTTTATACCCATATCTGGTTCACTCAAGTGGACGGTCTTCATCCATTCAATAGTATTGGTTCAATCTCTGGGATTCAAGGGACTCAACGAAAGTTCTCTACACATCAATGTCTGGTTCACTCAAGACAAGCAAGGTGATTGTGCTACTCATCTCTTGGTTTCTTCTCTCACTGATTACACTTCATTCAATGTGTATGGTTTTCTGTCACTCAATATCCTTGGTTCAATTTAAGTCGGGTTCGCTTCAGATTCGCTTTAGACTCGACTTCTCTGGGCGTCATGGGACTTAATCGTGTTCTCTATCAAAACTGGACAGGTGATTTTACTTTCAAGATTTCGTCCAGTACCATGGATTTCAATCTTGGGTTGGGATTCTCTCTTTTTCTGCCCTTCCTTTCTCGCCTCGCCCGCTTCCCCCTTCTATACCATACGCGTTTGGCGTATTGGTGGCATCTCAGTCTTTGTGTCTCAGGAGTACCGTCCCCTTATGGCGCGTCATCATCATCATCATCATCATCACTGCCTCCTACTATTCCTCTTCCTTCTCGTCCTCACCTCCTCCTCCTCCGCGGCAGAGCTCACGGATGTGCCATCATATGCCCCCTAGTCATTGCCGGTCTCCTGCTTCTTCCCCAAAATACGGCCGGAAAGAAAGTGGAAGGGTGTTTTTTTTTTCCCTGCCTAGGCTATGCCTAGAAGGGTTCTTACCCTCTTAAAACTTAGCTTAAAGGGGCCGGGCAGTGGGAAGCGCCCCTGGTGGCTCCCCCCAGTCCCCTGTGAGCGGTCCACCCCAGTCCCCTGGGAGTTTTAGCTTTAGCTAGCTTAGCTTTAGTTTTAGCTTAGCTTTATCTTAGCTGTAGCTTAGCTTTCGCTTAGCGTTTCGCTTAGCTTTTCGCTTAGCGTTTAACGTAGCTTTAGCTTAGCTTTGGCTTAGCTTTAGCTTAGCTTTAGCTTAGCTGTAGCTTAGCTTGAGCTTAGCTGTAGCTTAGCTTCAGCTTAGCTGCAGCCTAGCTTTAGCTTAGCTGTAGCTTAGCTTTAGCTTAGCTTTAGCTTAGCATTAGCTTAGCTTTAGCTTAGCTTTATGTTAGCTGTAGCTTAGCTTTAGCTTAGCGGCTGCTCAGCTTTAGCTTAGCTTTAGCTGTTGCTCAGCTTTAGCTTAGCTTTAGCTTAGCTTTAGCTTCGCTTTAGCTTAGCTTTAGCTTAACTTTAGCTTAGCTGTGGCTTAGATTTAGTTTAGCTGTAGCTTAGCTTTAGCTTAGCTTTAGCGTAGCTTTAGCTTAGCGTTACTGTTACTACTAATGCTGCTTTCCTAGGGGTTCCAACTCCTAGGTAGGGTCGCATTGGGATATTTTTCGCCGCCCCCCACAGGACACCGTGTACGGCAACGCCCACGACCCCGCCTTCGGAGAAGCGCTGCGCAAGCGTAAGGACCCCTCGGAGGCCAAGGACTTCTCCACTTTGAAGACAGCCTTCGGCCTGGTCGAGGAGGCCGTCGAGGTCGAGGTGGATGCGCAGAGGGAGAAGGAGAGAGCTGCGAAGGCCGCGAAGGACAAGGAGGCTGGCGTCGTCGACGCCGCCGCTGCTGATAAGGATGCTGCTGACCCCGAACACCAAGATCCGCTCGAGCAGTGCGTGGCCGCGCTGAGGGTGACTGGTTTGGACGCAGAGTCCTTGAACCGGGCCAAGGCAACATTGGGCGCCGAGGACGTCCAGAAAGTCACGAAGAAGCGCGACGAGGCGAAGCGCTTGGTGAAGACGTTCGTCACTCTGGTCATTGAGCAGTCCACCGAGACCCGCATGCACCAGATCTTTGCGGATACCTCGGTGGCCAAGATGCGGGGCAGCCGCGAGGCCAAAATGGCTCAGGGGAAGGAGGGGGGCAGGGGCAGAACAAAGAGAGAACGAGGACGATGACAAGGAGCAGGGCAGAGGAGAGGTGCTGAAGGAGGAGGGGGATAAGGAGAAGGAGTAGAAGCAGGATAAGGATGGGGGAAGGAGGAGGAGGAGGACGAGGAGGAGAGCGAGGAGGACGAAGAAGACGAGGGGGTTTGGAGTCATTACCTTTATACCTAGGCTCTGCCTAGAAGGGTTCTTACTCGGAGAGCTTAAAGGGCCGGGCAGTGGTCCTCGCCGCCCCGGGCGGCGCCCCCGGCATCCGCCCCGCGGTTCCGCCATTTGCGCCCCCTGTGTTCTCCCAGCTTAGCTGAGCTAAGCTAAGCTTAGCTTAGCTTAGATTTTCTCATCTTAGCGTAGCTTAGCTTAGCTTGGCTTAACTTTAGCTTAGTTTAGCCTAGCCTAGCCTAGCCTAGCCTAGCTTAGCTTAACATAGCATAGTTTAGCTTACCTTAGCTCAGCTTAGCGCAGCACATCGCAGCGCAGCATTAGCCCATCATAGCATGGCATAGCCAAGCATGGCATATCATAGCATAACATAGCACAACTTAGCATATCATATCGTATCATATCATATCATAGCGCAGCAAATCATATCATATCATAGCACACCACATCATATCATATCATATCACAGTAGATGTAGATGTATGTGTAGGTGTATATGTGGATGTAGGTGTATATGTATATGTAGATGTAGATGTAGAGGTAGGTGTAGATGCAGGTGTAAATGTAGATGTAGATGTAGATGTGAGTCTCACTGTTGATGTTGATGTAGATGTAGAGGCATGTGTATATGTAAATGCAGCTGTCGGTGTAGATGTACACGTTGCATGCCTAAATGCTCCAACTCCTAGGTAAGGGCCTGCTGCGCAGCGTGATTTAGAAGAAGCGGCGGAGGAGGGCGAGAGGGGGAGGCCCTCTCTCGGCCACCAGGCGAGCGAGTACATCCTCGTCCTCGACGACGTCAAGCTCTGTGGCGAGGCGACCTCCACGCCCCACCTGAGGACGGCCACCTCCTCCTCCCCCCCTCCTCCTCCTCCCTCCTCCTCCTCCTCCTCCTCCTTCTCCTGCTCCTCCTCTGCCTCCTCCTCGACCTTAGGGCCGAAGTGGGCGTCTTGGTCTCTGCGGGTGGTCTGGGGGGCCGTCTGCGGTGGTCTCTCGGAGCTCGGATGCGAGTGGGGCCCCCCGGGAGGCGCCTTCTCCTCCTCCTCCTTTTCCTCCTTCTCCTCCTCCTCCTCCTCTTCCTTCCTTCTCCTCCCCCTCCTCCTCGCACCCTCTTCCTCCCCCTCCTCCTTCTCCTCCTTCTCCCCGCTTCCCTCTCCCGCGCTTCGCCGCGGGCGGGTCGGGGGCCCGCCGGCCCTTCCAGGACGCCGCCGTTCTCGGCGGCGAGGACCAAGAAGATGTTCAACGCCATCCTGAAGACAAGGGAGTCAGAGCCCACTGAGATCCCCGTGGACATGATGTTTTGGTGGCACAACGCGTTCAAGCGAGGCCCAGGCCAAGGGAACTCGCCCGCCATATCATTGGCATGGCCCACTTGGGGCCATTAAGGTCATCGTGAAAACGTCCGGGCCTGGGCGCCAGGGCCTCTTGGAGGCCCAGCCCGTCCACCTCCCACTGTTGCTACCACTACTGCCGGGGGGGGAGAAGGAGAAGAGCGAAGGACGAGGATGAGGATGGAGTAAGAGGAAGGGGGGACAGGACCCGCCCGGAGGAGTAGGGAGAGGAGCAGGAGAAGGACAAGGAGGAGCAGGACAAAGAGGAGCAGGACAAAGAGGAGGACGATGAGGACGAGGATGACACACGTAAAAAACCAACAGGCCTGACGGAGGAGGAGGAGCACGAGGTGGAGGATGAGGAGGATGATGAGGCAGACGCAGCAGCAGGGGGGAGGAGGAGAAGGGCGGGGGGGATGAGGAGCCCGAGCAACTCACTGCGAGTTGACAACTCGCAGTGAGTTGTTCGCAGTGAGTTGTTCGGGCCCCTCCTCCTCCTCCAGCCCCCTCCAGCCCCCTGTTTTTGCGCTCCCACAGGCAACGAGAGCGCTGCTGGCAACCTCTTCCAGGACGAGACTGGGGCCAGGCCGAGGTACATGCGGCGCGAGGTTCGGATGTTGAACATCTTGTATGCAGAGGAAAGCCTCCGGGAGCGCTTGGAGACCGTTCGTCGCAAGTTTTCGCAGCTGGAGAACGTTGCCATCTTTACCCAGCTGCCCTTGGACGTTCCGGAGCGGCCCCGCAGGCTTTACAACGCTGTCTCCCAGTCGAACCGGGGCGACACCATCGGGCCTGTGAGCTTCGTCCCGTGGTCGGCCACGATGTCTGAGACCGCGGCCGAGAAGAAGAAGATTTTGGCTGGACATCGCCATGAGGTTGGTGGCCCAGCCGAATATGATGAGCTGCTGCCCTTGCCGAAGGACGCGCAGGGTCGTGAACCTGTTTTCTTCCACTGCATGCCTGAGACCTATTACACTATGATTCTGCAGGATTTCCCCATCAAGGCGACGTTCGACCTGACCGCAGGCGTCGGCAACGCAGCCGTCGCTCACGTCAAGGCGAGGATCCCTTACGTGGGGGTCGTGTTCAACGAGGTCCACTTGGAGCTGGTGATGAAGCAGGTCGTCGATGACGTGTTCAAGACGATGATCGAGGACGGCGCGGACATCTACGACCCCCACTTGGCCAAGATCGTGGCTGGGGCTGCGAAGCAGCCGAAGGAGCCGAAGGAGCCGAGGGAGCCGAAGGAGTCGAAGGGGCCGAAGGAGCCCAAGGAGCTGAAGGCGCCGAAGCCCGCGAAGGCCGCCGGCGAGAGCGACGACAACGGCCCGGTGGACGGCAGCAAGCGCCGCAAGGCGAAGGGGGCCACCGACAGCGGCGCCGCCCCGAAGAAGAAGGCCAAGCGCGCGAAGGGCGCGGACGGCTCCAACAAGGCGCAGCTGATGGACATGCTCAGCAATCTGGTGGAGGGCGAAGGCCCCGATGAGGAGGAGGAGGCGGACTCTGCGAGCCAGGAGGAGTAGATCGACGTAGATCTCGCTCCTCGAGTGGCGCAGCTGCGCAAGACAGGGCAGGTGATAGGCCCCCGTGCCCGACAGCGCAGCTGCCCCCGACTGCCCTGGTTTTTTTTTTATTGTTGCGACGTGCTCGGCCTGCAGCCCCACCCCGTTTCTTCGCAGTAAGGACTCCAATGAGTACTCCCATCTAAGATATTATGTTTCCTGTCTCCCCTTAACTTTGTCGGCCGTCGCGACAGCACGCCACGCCCGGGAAGGGCTCGCCCAGGGACTCGCTGGCCGCGAGGCGACGATGCCACGGAGCATCGCTGACACATAGTTGCCTCCTCCCTCCTCCGTCTCCCCCTCGTCCATCTCCTCTCGTTCCTCCTCTTGCTTCTCCTCCCCTATCACCTTTGTTTATCCTTCTCCCCCTCCTCCTCCTTCCCCCCACCCCTCCCTCCTCCTCTTCCTTTCACCCCCCTCCTCCTCCTCCTCCTCCTCCCCCTCCTCCTCTTCATCGCCCCCTCGCCCTGCAATCAGTCATCGAGGCCGCCGTGGCCATGCCGTCGCTCGCCACTGTTGCGATCACCACCCTCGATACCTACATTAATCGCAACCACGATCGCATCATCAACATTATCATGATCACCAAAACCATTGCCATCATTATCGCATTCCGATCGCCATCGCTGTCGCCATCGTTGCGCCATAGCCGTCGTCGCTGTCAGACAGCCCCGCAGCTCAGCGCCCTCGGGTCCTCCATCCCCAGGCCATGGGAAAGGCGACCCCCCTGGCGGCGCGCCCCGGGCCATTGACGGCCCGGAAGAAGCCGGCCGCCAAGGACAAGGGGGAGGAGGAGGGATGAAGGTAGGACGAGGAGGATATGGTGAGGACGAGGTGGCGACGGGGTGTGCAGACGACGATTGAGGACAAGGACGGCGAAGGAGGAAGAGGAAGAGAAGGTTTTTTAAGGCGAACTCGGCCGAGGACTCAGCCCCATCGGTGATGAGCTTGGGCGCGGCGTTCGCCGGGATGGACACGCCCACTTTCGCTCTGCGGGCCCTTGACGTGAAGTACCGCCACATCTTCTCCATCGAGAACGACGCGCACTGCCAAAACATCATCCGGCAGAACACCTCGTGCGAGAATATCTTCGACGATATCAAGGATGTCAAGATGGCAGATCTTCAGTACGTTGACCTGTACATTGCAGGGTTCCCGTGCCAGCCTTGGTCACTGCAAGGACAACATCAAGGAGTGGACGACGAGCGCGGAGACATGGCGCGCTATTGCGTGCGTTACATCAAGAAGTTCCTTCCGAAGTGTTTCATTTTAGAGAATGTGCCTGGGCTTCTGGAGCAGGAGAAATCTCGGGAGTACTTGATCAAGATCATCAAGAATATCAAGACGACAAAGCAGTACAAGGTTCACTGCAAAATTCTCGACACGTCCGAGCACGGCCTCCCGCACAGCAGGAGGCGCTTGTACGTGGTGGGCGTCCGCATTGATTCCCTGAAGCTCGACGCTTTCGATCCGTACCCTTCGCCGATTGATTCGATCCCGTTGGTGAAACTCTTGGACAAGGAGCGCGGCCAGACGCTCGCCGTGCCATCTGGGGCCACTGCCCAAGCCAATTTGAAAGAGGCTCTCCAGGCCATCACGAGCAAGGGCGAGAACCCCTTGAAGGAACCGTACGTTGTGAATCTCGGCGGGTCGACCATGCATATGATGAAGGGGCGCTTTCCGTGCATCACCCGCTCCAGGGGTTACCAATACGCTTTCTGGATCACGAGCCACCGGCGCAAGCCGAACGTGAAGGAGCTTCTCAGGCTTCAGGGCATCACCCCGTCCACCTTCAAGCGCCGGAACGTGTCGGACAGCCAGATCGGTGCAATGGCCCTTCCCAGGAGGAGGAGGAGGTAGAGGAGGAGGGAGGATGAGGGAGGAGGAGGGAGGGAAGAGGAGGACGAGGGAGAGAGAAAGAGGGAGGATGAGGGGGGATGAGGGAGGCAGGAACAGGAGGAAGTAAAGGGGGGGGGAAACGTGGAAATAATAAGGATACGATGAGTAGCATGATGGTCAGAAGGATGATATAGCGCCGACGGCGACACGGAGGGGGACGAGGAGGCGCCGAGAGTTCCAGGGAACGCAGCGCCCCTTGGGGTCAATCCTCCCTACTCCTCCATCCCTTTACCCTCCTCCTCCTCCCCCTCCTCCTCCTCCTCCTCCTCCTCCATCCCTACTCCTCCTCCTCCATCCCTACTCCTCCTCCTCCCCCTCCTCCTCCCTCCTCCTCCTGTGTATTCCCGCGTATCCCCTGGATCCAGATGCTCTCACTAGGTCGGCAATGGCATGAGCTGCAACGTGCTCACCAGGCTGTTCGCGAGAATCCTCCCAGCGGTGGGGCTCTCCGCGCCCCTGCGTGACCCGTGGTCGCCGAAGAAGTGAGGGATGCCAACGTTCAACCTCTGTTGTCCTGAATCCTCCTTCATCTCCTCCTTCAAGCCTGTTAGTTTCTACGTCTCCTTCTCCTTCTTCTCCCCCTGCCCCTCCTCCTTTTCCTTGTCCTGCTCCTCCTCTTCCTCCTTCTCCCCCTCCTCATCCCCCCCTTCCAACCTACCATCTCTCACCAATCCCCCTTGCCTCCGAGAGAGGCCGCGGAGGGGCCGCCTGGCCCAGGGCCCGCAGGGGCAGCCCCGGCAGCCCCCACCCCTTGCATGCTAAGAGATGTTGCGCGGACCGAACGGCCGTGCCCAACCACAGAGCGTCCCATCACGACCGTCACATCATCGTAGTCGTCGGTATCATCGTCATCGTCATCCGTCACATCGTCGTGTTGGTCGGCATCAACATGATGCCAAAGTCTTCACCCTCACCATCGTCGCAGCAATAACAACATCATGGCATATCGCCGTCATCGTCGCCATCATCACCACAATCGCAGCTGTTTGAAGCCAGGCTTTGTCCCGAGAGCATTTTCGCTTCACCTCCTCCCCCAATTCCGACCGCGGTCATGAGCGGTGTGGTCGACCGTGTTGCTCAGCCGTACCAGATGGTTCAGAATCATCAGGGTGAGTTGGAGAACCTTGCTGCTGCGCCCTGTGCTCCCGAACCTGCAATGTGGACGACCCCGCGCGACCACCCCTTGCTCGGTCTAGTTCACATTTCCCACGTGAGTTTGAGGAGCGTGCGTGGTCATTCGGAAATCGTGTTCTGCACGACGTGCGCGCATTTCTGGAACGCCCGCGGGTACCACACGAAGGGCTTGTACAACGAATGCGTCGGGAGAGTGACCCCTGGCTATCGCAGGCCAGCGCCAATGAATTTGCCTACCATGAAGGAAAAATGAAATGAGGAGTAGGAGGGAGAAGGAGGAGGAGGAGGGCCAGGAGCACGAGAAGGAGAAGCAAAAGGACGAGGAGGAGAACGCAGGAGGAGGAGAAGGAGGGAGAAGGAAAAGGAGGAGGAGGACGAGGAGGAGGTGGAGGAGGAGGAGGAGGAGGAGGAAGTGTTGGAGGGGGCGGCAACATCGCAAATCTCTTGGCCCACCCCAGGCACGTCCTGAACCTGCTCTCCCTCGGCAAGAACCCGAACAAGACTGGCGAGATTTGGCAGCACCCCCCGCGCCGGCTGCAGGTGATGTCGGAGTCGACCGACGACGACGAGGGACCTGCGCCCGTGACGCCCGCCTGCCGTCGCCCGCTTGTGCGTTCTCCGCCAACTTCGGCTTCGTCGTCACCTGGTGGGATGTTCAGGATCGCAGGCCTGTGCGGAAAGCGCAGGCCGAGCGACGGGGAAGACACCTCGGCCAAGAGGGCGAAGGCGTCTTCGACAGCCTCGTCGAGCTCCGTGCCGCACTAGATCGGCAGGTTTGCGAGTGCGTTTTTGGAAACCAGGGGGGACGTAATGGGGGGGGAAGGGCGCACCGAGAATTAGCTTCGTGGACTTGCCACGTTTTGGCCTATGAGGGCCTACGCGCCACCACATTTAAGCACTGCAAGTTTAGTGCTTACTTCCGCATGCGGTTTTAGCGGCTTTTGTGGCAGGCGATTTAGGTAGATCACCATCGCACATGTACACCCACGATGGCATGAATACACGCATCATCATCATCGTGATCATCATCATCACCATCAACATCATCATCATCATCATCACCATCAAAAACAACAACAGCAACAGCAACCGCAACAACAACAACAACAACAACAACAACAACAACAACAACAACAACAACAGCAACAACAACAACAACAACACTATCAACAACACAAATCGTCGCAATGCGTCAACACTCGCCCGACCGTCGCCGTCGCACCCGTCGCCATCTGCTCGCTCTCGTTACGCTGCTGCTCCAGACCTCCAAAAACTGACGATGTCCCATGTCTTTCTGGGCACCTGGACCTGTTGACCTGGACCCGTGGACCTCCAAACACACGACCCCCAGGACCACGACGAACAAACAACTCTGTGAAGTGATCCAGGGGGACGAGGGCAGACAACATGGGAACGCATCGGGTTTTGGGGGGTCTTGCTGCTGCCGCCGTCCTCCTCCTTCTCCTCCTCCGCCTGCTCCTCCTCCTCCTCCCTCGCCTCTCCTTCCCCCCCTCCTCCACCTCCTCCTCTTCCTTTTTCCTCGAGAGGCCTTCGGCCCATCCCTGAGAGGCCTTCGGCCTGAGATGCCTCATCAATGTTGGTTGGGATCTTCCCGCTCCCTGCCCCCCCCGCTTTTCCTCCTGATCCTGCTCCTCCTGCTCCTCCTCCTCCTTCTCCTGCTCCTCCTCCTCCTGCTCCTGCTCCTCATCCTCCTCCTCCTCCTCCTCCCCCGCATCCTCCTTCTCCTTCTCCTCCTCCCCCTCCTCCTCGCCCTTCTCCCCCTCCTCCCTCCCCCCCTCCTTCCCTCGCTCCCTCTCTCCCTCTCTCCCTCCCTCCCTCCCTCGCTCCCCCCCTCCCTCCCTCGCCCTCTCCTTCCCTCCCTCCTCCTCGCGCCCTCCCTCTCCCCCCCTCTGGGCGAGCCAGGCGCCTGCTGCCCGGCGGGGCCCAGCTGCCCGGCGGGGCCCAGCGCCGCCGCCGCCCCGCCAGCCCCCGGGGGGGCACCCGGCCGGCCAGGGGCGGAGGAGGAGGTCTGGAGAAGACGAAGGAACGACGAGGAGGAGGAGGAGGAGGAGGAGGCAGAGGCGCAGAAGGAGGAGGAGGAACAGGAGAAGGAGGACCCCCCGTAGGAGGGGCACCCGGCCGGCCAGGGGCGGGGGAGGAGGTCTGGAGAAGACGAAGGAACGACGAGGAGGAGGAGGAGGAGGAGGAGGAGGCAGAGGCGCAGAAGGAGGAGGAGGAACAGGAGAAGGAGGACCTCAGGGAGATAAGCAGGAGGAGAAGGAAAAGGAGGAGTACAATAAGGATACTGAGGATGAGAAAGAGTAGGAGGCCCCTCCTCCTCGCTTCCTCTTCCTCCTTCTCCTCCTCTCCCTTTCCTCAGCTCTCCAGCCCTCCCCCTCCTCCTCTTCCCCGGGGCCCCCACCTCCTCCTCCTCCTCCACCTTCTCCTCCTCCTCCTTCTCCTCCTCCTTCTCCTTCTCCTCCTTCTCCTCCTCTCAGGGGGCCTCCGCCTCCTCCTCCTCCGCCGCCCTCTGCTGCTTCTCTCGTGCTCCTTCTCCCCTCCTCCTCCTCCCCCACCCTCCCCCTCCTCCTCCTCCTCCTCCTCCTCCTCCTCCTCCTCCTCCTCATCATCATCATCATCATCATCATCATCATCATCATCATCAGCTTTCCCCTTCTTCTCCTCTTCCTTCGCCTCCTACCCTCCCCCTCCCTCATCGTCGCCCTCCCCCTCCTGTCGCCGAACGTGGCCTGAGACGAACGAACTTCGAGCGCCGCGCGCCAAAACGCACTCTCGGCACCTGCTTGAGTCAAGGCTTGGTCTGGGCATTTTTCCCGGGCGAGCGCCCGCGAAATTGCCCATCTCACGCGCGGGCCCACGAGGTCAACCTCTCCCCGCCCTCTTGAGGGCGTTTGCACGAGGCGGTCCGCAATCGTTCTGGCTCAAGCCAGCCAGTGACGCGCGCTTTCTGGCTTCTCGCATCTTGAAGAAGGCTTCGTCGCACAGTGGTCGTGGAGCTGTTTTGTCGTCTGCCGCGGCAGCGGCGGCCGGCCCCTTCTCTCTATGTCTGCGCACTCCATGGATTCGCAAGCACAGATGGCGAGAGGGGCGATCACTCCTTTGAAGAGGTGGCACCGCCGCCTGGCACGGCGACAGGCTGAGCGGATGCCGATCACAATCGTCAGGCCGATGGAGCTCGAAGGATCTCCGCTACAGAGTTGCGAGCTGCAGCGAGAGAAGTGTTCACTCACCGGCATGACTGGCTCTGCATGGGGCTGGCTGCCCATCCCGCCCAGGCAGGGCGGTCGCCGGGGGGGCGCGGGATGGGGCGAGCGCAGCTGGAGGGGGGAGGAAGGAGTCCGTGGAGGCCGTCCGGCAAGCAACTGAACCCGCGGAGTCTTGATCCAGCAGAACGGCGATGCAGGGGGGAGACGACGAGCGGCAGTCCGTCGACCCTCTGTCCCAGGGTCGACGGCGCGAGGGCCGGGCTCTGGGGAGTTGGAAGTGCCCGCGGGTCGAGACGACCAAAGAGGGGGCGGGCCAGGGGTGGGGCGACGCCAAGTGGACCAGCAAGGTTTGGTTACATGTGTTAGCGGAGCTCTTCAGCGACGCTCGCCGAGCGGACCGCGCCGACCCCGAGCCCTGGCTGAATTGGGCCGGCTGCAAGATTTGGAGGCGGAAGATCTTGAGATCGCAGGACAAATTGCATGTGGCGTTTCCGAAGTCAGATCGAGCAAAGAAGTTGCTGACGGTTGCGTTGCAGCGCAAGCGTGATCATCTTCCCGACGGTCCTGAAGGGGGCAGGAGGACTTCCCGCGATTGCAGACCGCGGACATTTTGCCAGGAGAGCGCCAAGGAGGCGAAGAGCGCAATCTTCAGAGTCGCTGAGCGACTCCAGAGCGCGCGTGGATGCGCAGCTCGATCGCCCCCCCAGGCACAGCTCGTCGCTGCCCGACGAGTCGAGCGCGCGTCCTCGGAGAAGGGCGCTGCCCTCAGCGCGCAGGGGGGCCAAGTGAGCGAGGTCTCTGACGAGAAGCGCGAAGACCTGCGAGAAGACGCGGAGGGCTCCGAGAGATCTGGGTGCGACGCAGAGGGGGGCTCTGAGCTCGGCGCGGGCGAAGACTGCGTCGGCGGCTGATGTCCCCGAGCACGTGCCAGGGCGCGGCCGGGGAGACCGCCCCAGCCTTGGGGAGTTCAGCGACGCGACCTCCATGAATTCGGAAGACGATGGCGCTGCTGAGCGCCATCGAGAGCATGGGCATGCAGGAGATGCAGGCGCACGACGCGCCTGCCCAGATCCAGGCGGGGCGCGGGAAGTCGCGGGAGCATGTGGACTACAAGCGACAGCCGAAGTTGGGCGGGAAGTATTCTCAGCAAGCTCCTTCTGTTCCTGGAGCGGCGAGCCGCGCATCCGGCGGCAGAGACGGCGGGGGGGCGTCGCGGCCGCGGAGGTCCCGCACGTGATCGCAAGACTTGGATGGCGATCTCACGCGTCATGAAGCCGACGCGTCGCTGGAAATGCACGCAGACGGGGCGCTGGGGCGGCGAGTGCCAGATTTCCCCTGCGGCCGGGCCCCCGGCGCCTTCCGCCTTTATCTTCCTCGACAGGTGCTCCAGCACGGTGTCTGCGACCACGGGGCAGACGAAGGACTGGGTCGAGCATGTCCGCGGAGTCTTCCCCCATGCCCTCGCGGGCATGCCGCAGGTTGACGACGCCCCTCTGCAGCTGGCGGCCGGGGCGTCTACCGGCCCCGCCAGGGGCCGCGGCGATCGACGCCGCGGTCGGCCGGGCCTCTTCGGCGAGCTGGCCGCGTTCGAGCGGGGCGTTGGCCTAAATCAGAGAGGCCACCGCGTCGCGCGAGCTCCCCCAGGCGCGAGCGCGACCGAGGCATCGCGGGCGCCGTGAAGGTTTTGCACGGCGTGCTGGCTCCTAGCGGCGCATGGGGGCGTTGGAGATAGATGCGATGAACGCCGACGCCCCCCCGCCGGTGCCCATTTCGCTTCGGGGCCTTTTGGGGTCCCGCGTCTATCTCCCAAGGGGTGCCGTGCTTTTTCCGGCCTCGGGGGCGTCTCGGCGCAAGTGGGCGTGCACGGAGCCTCTCCGCGGGTTGTTTGCCGCGACCGGAAAGGGCCGCGTTTTTCGGCGAGGGGCGGGGGGGCGCGCGACCTCTTGGCACCCGCGCTGACACGCGCGCAGAGGTCTCGCAGGTCCGAGGCCCCACTGGCGCACCATAACATCCGCTCCAAGAAGGCGATCGCACAGGGGGGCGCGATGAAGCCCGAGCCTGCGGACGTGGAGATGAGGCCGGCGGGCGCGAGCGAGCTGCCGAAGCAGTCCATGTCGGCGCTTCCCCCAGCGGGCAGGCGCCGCTCCAACGACGCGGGCTAGTTGACGGAGGTCAGCGAGACGCCACAGCTGAAGGAGGCGCAGGGCCATTTCCGAGGCAGTGTGGCCCAGCAGGGCAGCGACGTGGCGCAGATGCTTCGCATTGTTGAGCTCCACGGTTGCCTCGGCGGCGGCGCCGCGCGTTCCACCGAGTTCGCCAGTCGCCACAGGGTTACTGCAGTGGGCGCTGATTCAGGGCACGCAGGAGCCATGTGCGACAACGCAGAGTCCGCTGTGAGCCGCATGCCTGGCAGTTGCAGAATGTCCAGAGCCTTCTGGACTAGACAGAGGTCTTTCTCGCCAGCAAGCCAAGACAGCCCCAAGCGAGATCACTTGCATGGCGCACGCCCTCGCTTGTCGACAGCTCCAGAGACTCCAGGACGTCGAGTCGATTTCAGCCCTGCAGGCGATCTCTATCAGAGCGGCCCCCGGCAACGAGCGCATCCTATGCGGAAGCAGTTCGCGGAGGAGGGCGGCGACGATGACGAGGTCGCTAGTTCTAAAAATCTGCTGGCCAAAGCTGCCCCCACCTGTAAGCCCCGTGACCGCGTTTCACAAGGTTCTTCAGTCAATCACGCCAGTGGCCCAAATGGGTTTCTGAAAAGTGCCCCCAGAAGGGGTCGGCCGCCAGGCCCATGTCTCGAGAAACACGGGGTCGTTCACTTGAGAATAGGACCTCGACGCGGCGCGGGGCAAGCCTTTGCCTGGATTGAATGATCAACGCGAGCCCTGGGTGATGATTGCCGCGCCCCCCGCAAGACCTGACGACCCACAAGGCCTGCTGCCGCATGCTGGACATCGGAAGAGACAGGGTTGACGCTGAGGCGGCGCTTCGTCAGCGTCATGGGGATCTGTTGCCCCCCAGGTTTTCTGTCAGAGTTGTCGGGGGCCAGATAGCGGCGGGGCGCAAGTGCATATTGGAGCATCTTCGCGCGCTCCAGCCTTGGCGCGCGAAACATGCGCAAGAGGTTCCGAACGCTGAAGGAGTTTTCTACGCCCTGTTCGTTCAGCGTTGCTGCGGACTGCAGGCCCCCCCTCCGGGTGTCTCGGAGGCCTGCGGGCCTCCCGGTTGATTGTCCGGAGATTTGGAAATCGCCCCAGGCTTCCGAGTGCCCAGGAGGTTTTGTTCACGCCCTGCGTCGGGGGGCCGAAGGAAGACGTCGGCCGCCCGGGAATGTTGCCCCAAGCTGTCAGAGAGACTCGTTCTGTCAGTAGCTCGTAGCTCGCGGCAGGGCGCCGGCGTTCTCGGGGCCGAGATCGCGCGCGTTCCCGCTCTCTTGCGCGAGCGCCGCGCGCGCGAGGTCACCGCAGAAGCGCGGGTGCCTTCGGCGCCCGCCGCCGCAGCCGCGCCGCACCCCGGGGTGGGGCAAGTGATTCGGCCCCTTCTCTCGCTGCCCGGATCTGCGCTCTCCACTTTCCGGCTCGGGTCGGCGCGTTGGTTCTGCGTCGCAGCGCCTGGAATGCACTCCGGCGGGCGGCCCCGGCCCCCCCTGCCCGATAGGCGATTCGGCGCAGGGCGCGGGCGAGGGCGGATTGAGGGAGGGCGCCCAGGAGGAGGAGATCAGGCTGAAAGACCATGCGTTTCCGCGGACGGCGATGACATATGCGTGGGCCCCGAGGACAGTTCAGAGACGCAGGCGGCGCCGCCCATAGGGGTCGCGACTCGGATCCGAGCTGCGCGCGAATGTGGGTTGAGCCATTCGTCGAGGTTCTGCGCGCCGCCAAGAGTAAGCCATGACTCTTGGGATACGTTCGGAGTCAGTTTAAACGCGGCACCTGCGAAGAAGCCCAATGGGAGCCCGCAGAGAGACGTCGGGCGGCCAGGCCCGGCGCGCCCCGTTGAGCGAGGCCCTGGGGATCGATGTTTTGGTACATCACCGCGCACGAACAACGCGCCGTCGTTTTCAATGTGGCGCCACACGGGGCCAACTTTCAGGCGGTGCCCAGATGCGAAGGCGGTGGAAAGGGTCCTTGGAACGCTTTGCTGCCACATTGCGTTCGTTATTTCGGCCCGCCCAATAGCGCGGCGCGCGACGGAGGCTGCGAGTTCCAGGCAGACTTTGATTTAGATAAGGAACGGGACGGCGGGCTACAGCGCGCGGTGAACAGCAATGGCCCTTGGGAGAGCGGTCGGGCGAAACAGCGCGGAAGTTGGGTGACATATTTGCTCCTCGAGGGCATGTGGCAATAGGCAGTGGCATCGACTCAGGACTTGGAGCTGCGAGCGCACGGCGTTGTCAGTTAGCTCGAAGAACGCGAACCTACATTGAGGCTGATGCGCCCCGAATCAGTTGGTCCTGCGTCAGAATCCTCGGACGCAGAGCGACGTTGCCTCCGACGATGCGGTATCTGCGGCAGGTGCCTTGGTAATGACTTCACTCTACTGTTCGTGTTCCCTTGACATCTCTCGACTTGACGATCCGCCCCGTCGTCGTCGTCGTCGTCGTCATCGTCGTCGTCGTCGTCTCTCTCTCTCTCTCTCTCTCTCTCTCTCTCTCTCTCTCTCTCTCTCTCTCTCTCTATATATATATCCTTTTTGTTTGTCTCTCTCTATTTCTCTTTCTCTTTCTCTTTCTCTCTTTCTCTCTCTCTCTCTCTCTCTCTCTCTCTCTCTCTCTCTCTCTCTCTCCGTCTCTTTCTCATTTGTTTTGCCGTTAGTTATCGCTGTTGTTCTTCGTATCTCGTTTTTCTCTTGTCCCCCGAATGCGCCCTTGATCGAGTAGGGGGCCAGCGCGTCGATTTTTACGCCACCCCCCTCCATTTTTGGAAGGAGCCTTGCCTGTGAGTTACCAGTTGCAGTGTTCAGGCAGTACATTCTAAGCATTTGTTCTGCGAGCGCCGACGTCGGTGCCACGCCAGTGGAGATCACAAGAATTTCAACTCATTGAAATTGGGCCCGCGGTTAATTTCAGGCACGGGCCTATGAGTTTGACCTCTCTCCGTTCTTGCTGCTTGCATGCGTCGCGGGGCATCCATGCGCAGAGCGGTCCGCAAGCGTTCTGACTCAAGCCGACCAGTGACGCGCGTGCGCCGGTCTCTCGCAGGGAGAACAGTTGCGTTCCCCATTGCCCCAGCGGTTCTTAGATAGGGGTTCGTCGCAGCCCTGCAGCTCGCCACCCCGAGCGGCGAAGGCCCTCGGGAGCTCTCCCACTTCGCTTCCGGAGACGGCCGCGCACGGCTATCTGTTCAAATCAACACAACTCCTCTGCTCGAATGTCTCGAAAACTGATGGGCTCATACGGGCGCTGACGTTGCGGCCAAAACTGATGGCCGGGGCTCGCGATATGGGTGGAAGCCTCTTGGGCGCCCGCGTTGAAGTTTTCCCAACCATCCTGTGGTGTTGGGTCCTCGTTTTGAAGGGACGGTGCCCCGCGTTCCTCTCCTCTCCTCCCCCGCGCTCCCCCGTCCTCCATCGCAATCGCCATCGTCGCCCGTCTCAGCACACCTCCCACGCGTTTCGTGGCCCCATAACGAGCTCCACCGAAGGCCCCAGCGGGGCCGCCCGCATGCGTCACGCACCACCCAGCACTGCGCTTCGCTGCCCCATAGGGGGCTCCACCGAAGGCCCCAGTGGCACCGCCCACATGCGTCGCGCCCCGCTCAGCACAGTGTTTCGCGGCGCCATAGAGAGCCCCACCGAAGGCTGCAATGGGGCCGCCCGCGTGCGCCCCGCACAACCTAGCGCGGCGCTTCGTGGCCCCATAAGGACTTCCACCATAGGTCGCCCGCATTCGCCGCGCACCACCCAGCACAGCGCTTCGCGTCCTCATCGGGAGCCCCACCGAAAACCCCAGCGGCACCGTCCGCATGCGTCACGCACCACCCAGCACAGCGCTTCGCGCCCCATAGGGATCCTCACCGAAGGTCCCAGTGGGACCGCCCGCATGCGTCACGCACCACCCAGCACAGCGTTTCGTAGCCACAGGGAGCCCCACCGACGGTCCCAGTGGGACCGCCCGCATGCGTCACGCACGACCCAGCACAGCGTTTCGTGGCCCCGTAGGGAGCCCCACCGACGGCCCCAATGCCACGCCAGCATGCGTCACGCACCACCCAGTACAGCGCTCGTTGGCCCCATAGGGAGCTCCACCTTAGGTCCCAGCGGGCCCGCCCGCATGCGTCGCGCACCACCCAATACAGCGCTTCGTGGCCCATAGGGAACTCCACAGACGGCCCCAATGGAACCGCCCGCGTGCGTCACGCATCATCCAGTACAACGTTTCGTGGCCCCGTAGGGAGCTCCACCGAAGGCCCCAGTGCCACCGCCCGCATGCGTCACGCACCACCCAGCACAGCGCTTCGTGGCCCCAGAGGGAGCTCCACCGAAGGTCCCAGTGGGACCGCCCACATGCGTCACGCACCACCCAGTACAGCATTTCGTGGCCCTATAGGGAGCCCCACCCCAGTGCAGCGCTGCGCGGCCCCATCGGGAGCTCCACCGAATACGATGTCCATAGTTGCGGCATTCACAACTACATATGGTTGGGTTCTTCGCCTGACTAATTTCAAACCGTCCTGTGGCGTTGGGTCCTCGTTTTGAAAAGACAGCACCCCGCGTCCCACCTCCTCCTCCCACTCCTCCCCCCCCCCTCCTTCCATCTGTTATGTCGCTGTTTCGGTGCACCCCTCACGCGCTTCGCGGCCCCATCGGGGGCTCCACCTGAGGTCTCACTGGCGCAGCTCGCCCGGCGCCGCCGCCCAAGTTTGGCGCACCCCTCGCGCGTTCCGTGGCCCCGTAGGGAGCCCCACCTGAGGTCCCAGTGGCGCAGCTCGCATGGCGCCGCCGCCCCATTTTGGCACGCCCCTCGCATGTTTCGTGGCCCATGGTCGCATGGCGCCGCCGCCCCATTCTCGGCACGCGCCCATCATGCGTTGCGTGGCCCAAGAGCCGCCCTATATTGGCACGCCCCTTGCACGCTTCATGGCCCCATGGGGGGCTCCACCTAGGGCCCCGGCGGTGCAGCTCGCATGGCGCCGCCGCCCCGCTTCGGCATGCCCCTCGCGCGCTTCGTGGCCCCATGGGGAGCTCCACCTAAGGCTCTGGCGGCGCAGCTCGCACGGCGCCGCCGCCCCGTTGCGGCGCGCCCCTCGCGCGTTCCGTGGCCCCGCAGGGGGCTCCACTTAAGGTCCCAGTGGCGCAGCTCGCACGGCGCCGCCGCCCCATCTAGGCACCCCCCTCGCACGTTTCGTGGCCCCACAGGGAGCTCCACGTAAGGTCTCACTGGCGCAGCTCGCATGGCGCCGCCGCTCGCCGCCCCGCGTTGGCACGCCCCCCGCGCGTTTCGTGACCCCAGAGGGAGCTCCTCCTCAGGTCCCAGGGGCGCAGTTTGCATTGAGTTCTTCCCGGCAGGGCCGCCGGAGGGCTTGCAGAGGCAGCTGGAGCAATTTGCCACGCGCGAAACGGTGCAGGAGGGGCGCGGCGGCTCTCGCCAGGGAGCTGAGCTTCACCGAGTTGATCCGCGAGGCTTGACCAGAGGAGCGGCCCGCCCGAGCCTCGCCGTCTCTCGACGGTCTGGCTGTTTGGCTCCGCGCCGCGGGCGACCCGCGCGCGTCGCTGGGGCCCTCTCGGGGCGACCGGCGCGCGTCGCGGAATTCCGCGGCGCGCTCTGCCCAGAGCCTCGCTCGCCCCCGTCGTCGCTCTGCCCATGCTCCGCGCAGCGGACGACCCGCGCGCGTCGCTGGGGCCCTTCCGGGGCGACCAACACGCGTCGCGGGGGCTCCGTGCGGCGCCGCGCCCGCAGCCTTGGACACGGGCGTGCGCGGGCAAAGAGGGGGGAAACAATGGGAAGGAAGCGGGCGCGATCCTCGCCAGGAACGTGCCGACATGGGCGTCGCGGCGCGCGGGCGCTGTTGTCCGGGCTTCAAGGGGGGCTTCCTACGACGCCCACGCTCAGCGTCACGAGTACTCAGGGTCAGGCATATATATATATATATATATATATATATATATATATATACATGTATATATATATATATATATATATATATATATATATGCACATATACATGTGAAAGAGCGTTTGTACCGCTGCTGGCGGAAAACTGTGGGGGCCATTGCCGGTTCGAACCCCCCCCCCCTGTCCGGAAAAACCGGGGGGGGGTCACTACCGGTTCGAACCCCTCCCCCCTCCCCCCCCCCCCCCCAGTTCATTCATCCTGAAAAGGGGGGGGGGTCACTACCGGTTCGAACCCCCCCCCCCCCTTCGAAAACCGAGTGGGGGTGCGGACAGTGGTGGGGGCGGTGTTGGTGGGGACAGTGGTGAGGGGACAGCGGGACTGTGGTGGGGACAGTGGGACAGTGGGACAGTGGTGGGGACGGTAGTGGTGGGGACAGTGGTGGGGGCAATGGTGGGAACGGGGGGGGCAGCGGACAGTGGTGGGGACGGTGGTGGTGGGGGCAGTCGTGTGGGGACAGTGGGAATGAGGTGGAAACAGTGGGATAGTGGAGGGTACAATGGTGGTGGGGACAGTGGTGAAGGCGGTGGCGAGGACGGTGGTGGGACAATGGGACAGAGGTACAGCGGGGACAGCGGTGGGGACAGTGGGGACAGTGGTGGGAACAGTGGGACAGCTCAGTGGGACAGCGGAGGAGTCAGTGGGACAGCGGGGACAGTGGGGATAGTCGGGCAGTGGTTGGGTCCGTGGAGACAGTGGGGAGAGTGGAACCGTGGTGGGAACAGTGGTGGGAACAGTGGGGACAGTGCGACAGTGGCGGGGGCACTGGTGGGGACAGTAGGGGCGGTGGTGGAACCAGTGGGGACAGTGGTGGTGAGGACAGTGGTGCTGGGAACAACAGGGGGATGTGATGTGGACGGTGGTAGGGACCGGGAGTCGTTTGCTGGCGGTGCGTGGGGGGAGGGGGGTCGAACCGGTAGTGACCCTCCTCCGGTTTTCGAGGGGGGGGGGGGGTTCGAACCGGTAGTGACCCCCCCCCGGTTTCCAAATCCGGAGGGGGGTGGGGGTGAGGGGTTCGAACCGGCAGTGACCCCCCCCCTCCCCCGGTTTTCGAGGGGGGGGGGGGGGGGTTAGGGGGGGGGGGGTTGCCGGGGGAGGGGGGGAAGGGGGGGGGGGGGGGGGAAAGGGGGGGGTTCATGGGGGGGGGGGGATTTCGAGGGGGGGGGGGGGGAACCCCGGGCTCCGGAGGAAAAGGCTGGCAATTTTCCACAGTAAAGCGGCGGTGGATAACGCTCTCACATACATTTTTATACATATATATATATATATATACACATACATACGGATACATGTGCACACCAGGCGTGGCCATGCTCGCATTCTTGCAAATCTATATTCAGTCGCGCGCAGACTCATTCACATTCAGACCCACTCGCGCTCAGACTCACCCGCGCTTAGTCTCTCGTAAGTATCAAAACAGGAAAAAAACACATAAACACAAAGGGCTTTATTGGTTCTGCGCCGGATGGGGGCGTCGTTGACAGGGCGCCTGGCACAGGTGCGGTGGTCGGGGTGGCGTCGGTGTTTGGAGCTGGCGGTTTGCGCGGCAGGCGCGCTTAGCTGGTCGCATTTGTTCGGGGCGCGTGACGGGTGGAAAGGCCGCTCGCCAGCAACTGGCAGTCCTTTGCCCGCGGGCCAGAACAAATCCTCGCGCGCTCGCAACGGGGCGCGGGAAAAAGGGGGCTGGGAAGAGAGCGCGAGTCTCATTCCCAAGAAGTCCCTTCGATATGCAGCAAGCAGTTCCTTTCTATTCATCTGCCGCGCGGCCAACCGAACGAACGAGCAACTGTCTCTTCGCTTGCGCGTATCCTGGCTTCCTTCCGTTGCTTCCTTCGCTTCTTTCTCGCCTTCCTCTTCCTTTTCCTCTTCCCCTGCTTTGCCTTGCCCCGCCCCCCCCCTTCCTTTCGAGTTCGCAGCTGTCACCGCGCGCGAAGGGCGCAAGCCCAAAGGGCGTTGCTGCAATTCCTTTGCGTGCCACGAAGTCTCGCGCAATTCCTCTGCGCGCGGCCTGGTTGCACTGCCGGCGCGGGGGGCGCGCGCAGGAATTTCCTTTGTATGCGATCGTTTTCGCCGCCCCCACAAGAACACGCGCGATTCCTTTGTGTAGAGCTCGCTTTCCCGCCTCGAGGAGCGCGCGGCGCCTGGCGCTACAATCGCAAGGCCGCGGCGCCTGGCAGTGCGATGCAGCTGCGCCGGATACCACGCCCAAAACGAGCCTACGTGGATTTGGGCTCTTCTGCCGAATTCGCGCTGGCAGCTGGCCGACCACGTCGCCGGCCCTGCATGCCCGCGCGCGTTAGTGTTTTCTGCTGCCGCGGCGCGTGCCGCTGTCAACGGGTGAACAAACTGACGTTGCACGATGGTTTGGCTGTGCCAAACCACCATGGAGTTTGTTGCTGGTAGCGGATCTCGGGATCGTATCGCCGCCGATAGCCTTGCCACGCCATACATGTCAACTGCATCCTGGAACACGGCCGTGCATCAACCCTGGTTCGGATCGGTGGGGATCCACTGGCATGTGTGCACATGCGTTGCACCGCTGGTGGTGCCATAACCATTTGTGCGAAATCCCTTTCTGTGTGTTTTTTGTTTCTGGCTCCTAAATTAGACCGGTCGTTTTCCTTCGCGTTGTGTACTCCGCCACGAAATTCGGCGCACCCGTAATGCGGTTCGCGGCCCCATAGGGAGCGCCACCGAAAGTGATATTCACAATGCGGTGCTCACAACTACATCTGGTTGGGTCCCTCGCCAGGCTAATTTTGTTTTCCGAGCGCGGTGGGCCCTTCAAAATAGTCAGAGATGGACCAACACGGAACGGATGGAAGGGTCCCTTTGGGATGGTTGCCCATTTTACCATCGGTTTTGAACGCATCGTGCTCGTCGCAGTCCTCCAGCGGTGGCCCCCGCGCTTTCGGCGCGCACGGAGGCTCTTGTCGTTGCCGTTTTGTCTGCCGTAGCCTCGGCCGACATGTGACCGCCGCCGCTCGGTCCTTGGTGTCCTCCTCCTCCTTCTCCTCCTCCTCCTCCTCCTCCCCTTCTCCTCCTCCTCCTCCTCCGCTTCCTCCTCCTCCTCCCCCTCTTCCCTGCCTGCCTGGAGCCGGCGCCGAAGGCTGGGCACCGGAGCAGCCATTCGCTCATACGTGCCCGTGGCTGGCTGCCCCCAGTGTTTCGGCCACGCGCAAAGGGGGTCGGGCGGGGCAAGGGGGGGCACTTCTTAGAAATACCCCCTGCGTCTTGTGATCGTTTTTCCCAACCATCCTGTGGTGTTGGGTCTTCGCTTTGAAAAGAAAGTCCCCGCGTTCCTCCCCTTTCGTCTCCTCTCCTCTCCTCTCCTCTCCTCGCCTCGCCTCGCCTCGCCTCTCCTCTCCTCTCCTCTCCTCTCCTCTCCTCTCCTCTCCTCCTCCTTCTCCTCCTCCCCCCTCCATCACAATCATCATCGTCACCCGTCTCAGCACACCTCTCACGCGTTTCGTGGCCCCATACGGAAAGCCACCGAAGGCCCCAATGGGACTGCCCGCGTGCGTCACGCACCACCCAGGTTTTGCGCTTCGTGGCTCCATAGCGAGCTCCACCGAACGCCCCAGTGGGACCGCCCGCGTGCGTCACGCACCCCCCAGTGCAACGTTTCGTGTCCCAACAGAGAGTTCCACCGACGGCCCCAGTGGGACCGCCCGCGTGCGTCACGCACCACCCAGTGCAGCGCTTCGTGGCACCATGGCGAGCTCCACCGACGGCCCCAGTGCCACCGCCCGCATGCGTCACGCACCACCCAGTACAGCGCTTCGTGGCCCCATAGGGAGTTTCACCGAAAACCCCTGTGCCACCGCCCGCATGCGTCACGCACCACCCAGTACAGCGCTTCGTGGCCCCATAGAGAATTCCACCGACGGCCCCAGTGGGAACGCCCGCGTGCATCATGTACCACCCAGTACAGCGCTTCGTGGCCCCATAGAGAATTCCACCAACGCCGGGGGCCCCAGTGGGACCGCCCGCGTGCGTCACGCACCACCCAGTACAGCGCTTCGTGGCACCATGGGGAGCTCCACCGACGTCCCACTGGGACTGCCCGCGTGCGTCACGCACCACCCAATACAGCGCTCCGTGGCCCCATAGGGAGCCCCACCGACGGTCCCAGTGGGACCGCCCGCATGCGTCACGCACCACCCACTACAGCGTTTCGTGGCCCATAGGGAGGTCCACCGACGGCCCCAGTGGGACCGCCCGCGTGCGTCACTCACCACCCAGTACAGCGCTTCGTGGCCCCATGGGGAGCTCCACACACGGCCCCAGTGGCACCGCCCGCATGCGTCACGCACCACCCAGTGCAGCGTTTCGTGTCCCAGTAGGGAGCTCCGCCGACGGCACCAGTGGGACCGCCCGCATGCGTCACGCACCACCCAGTACAGCGATTCGTGGCCCCATGGGGAGCTCCTCCGAAGGCCCCAGTGGGACCGCTTGCATGCGTCCCGCACACCCAGTACAGCGCTCCGTGGCCACATAGGGAGCCCCACCGAAGGTCCCAGTGGGACCGCCCGCGACCGCCCCGCACACCCAGTACAGCGCTTCGTGGCCCCATAGGGAGCCCCACCGAAGGTCCCAGTGGGACCGCCCGCGTGCGTCACGCACCACCCAGTACAGCGCTTCGTGGCACCATGGCGAGCTCCACCGACGGCCCCAGTGCCACCGCCCGCATGCGTCACGCACCACCCAGTAAGCGTTTCGTGGCCCTATAGGGAGCCCCACCGAAGGTCCCCATGGGACCGCCCGCATGCGTCCCGCACACCCAGTACAGCGTTTCGTGGCACCATGGGGAGCCCCGCCGATCCGTGGCCCCATAGAGAGCTTATCGAAGGCCCCACTGGCAAAGTCCACATGCGCTTCCCCCACCCAGCACAACGTGTCGTGGCCCATAGGGAGCTCCACCGAAGGCTCCAGTGGCAAAGTCCGCATGCGTTTCCCCCACCCTGCACAACGTTTCGTGGCCCATGGGGAACTCCACCGAAGGCCCCAGTGGCAAAGTCCGAATGCATCTACCCCACCCAACACGACGTTTCGTGGCCCATAGGGAGCTCCACCGGGGGCCCCAGTGGCAAAGTCGGTATGTGCCTCCCCCACCCAGTGCAGGGTTTTTTGGCCCATAGGGGGCTCCATCGAAGTTCCCAGTGGCAAACTTCGCATGCGTCTCCCGCACCCAGTGCCGCGCTTCCTGGCCCCATAGGGAGCTCCACCGAATACGATACCCATACGTGTGGTATTCACAACTACACATGGTTGGGTTATTCACCAGGCTAATTTGTTCTCCTCGTTTTGCGTATCGGCGCGGGCCCTCGTACCCTCCCGGATTCCCCCCCCACGCGCAGAGGGGGGCAGAGGGGGAATGGGGGGGAGTTTCCTTAGAATCACCCCTTGCGTTTTGTGATCGGTTTCCCCAACCATCCTGTGGTGTTTGGTCCTCGTTTTGGACAGACGGTCCCCGCGTTCCTCTCGTCTCCTCTCCTCTCCTCTCCTCTCCGCTCCTCTCCTCCCTCCGCTCGTTACCCCCCTCACTTTGGCACACCCCTCACACGCTTCGTGGCCCAATAGGGAGCTCCACCGACGGTGCCAGTGGGACCGCCCGCATGCGTCACGCACCACCCAGTTCAGCACATCGTGGCCCCATAGGGAGCTCCACGGACGGCCCAAGTGGGACCGCTCGCATGCGTCACGCATTTCCCAGCACAGCGTTTCGTGGCCCCATAGGGAGCCTCACCGAAGGTCCCAGTGGGACCATCCGCATGCGTCCCGCACCACCCAGTACAGCGCTTCGAGGCCCCATAGGGGGCTCCACCGAAGGTCCCAGTGGGACCGCCCGCATGCGTCACGCACCACCCAGTGCAGCGTTTCGTGTTCCAATAGAGAGCCCCACCGAAGGCCCCACTGGCAAAGTCCACAGGCGTTTCCCCCACCAAGCACAACGTTTCGTGGCCCCATAGGGAGCCCCACCGAAGGCCCCGATGGGACCGACCGCATGCGTCACGCACCACCCAGTACAGCGTTTCGTGGCCCTATAGGGAGCTCCACGGAAGGTCCCAGTGGGACCGCCCGCGTGCGCCACGCACCACCAAGTGCAGCGCTTCGTGGCCCATAGGGAGCCCCACCGAAGGTCCCAATGGGACCGCCCGCGTGCGTCAAGCACCACCCAGTACAGCGCTTCGTGGCCCTAAATGGAGCTCCACCGATTGTCCCAGTGGGACCGCCCGCATGCGTCACGCACCACCCAGTGCAGCGTTTCGTGGCCCTATATGGAGCTCCACAGACGGCCCCAGTGGCACCGCCCGCATGCGTCGCGCACCATCCAGTACAGCGTTTCGTGGCCCTTAGGGGGCTCCACCGAAGGTCCCAGTGGGACCGCCCGCATGCGTCCCGCATAACCCAGTACAACGTTTCGTGGCCCACAGGGAGGTCCACACACGGCCCCAGTGGCACCGCCCGCATGCGTCACGCACCACCCACCACAGCGCTTCGTGGCCACATATGGAGCCCCACCGACGGCCCCAGTGGCACCGCCCGCATGCGTCACGCACCACCCACCACAGCGCTTCGTGGCCCCATAGGGAGCTCCACGGACGGCCCCAGTGCCACCGCCCGCATGCGTCCCGCACACCCAGTACAGCGTTTCGTGGCCCCATAGGGAGCTCCACCGAAGGTCCCAGTGGGACCGCCCGCATGCGTCCCGCACACCCAGTACAGCGCTTCGTGGCCCCATAGGGAGCCCCACCGAGGGTCCCAGTGGGACCGTCCACGTGCGCTTCCCCCGCCCAGTACAACGTTTCGTGGCCCATAGGGAGCTCCACCGAAGGCCCCAGTGGCAAAGTCCGCATGCGTCGCCCCCACCCAGCACAACGTTTCGTGGCCCATAGGGAGCTCCACCGAAGGCCCCAGTGGCAAAGTCCGCGTGCGTCGCCCCCACCCAGCACAACGTTTCGTGGCCCATGGGGAGCTCCACCGAAGGCCCTAGTGGCAAAGTCCGCATGCGTCTTCCCCACCCAGCACAATGTCTCGTGGCCCATGGGGAGTTCCACCGAAGGCCCTAGTGGCAAAGTCCGCATGCGTCTCTTACTCAGCACCATGTTTCGTGGCCCATGGAGAGCTCCACCGAAGGCCCTAGTGGCAAAGTCCGCATGCGTCTCCCCCATCCAGCACAATGTTTCGTGGCCCATGGGGAGCTCCACCGAAGTTACAAAGTCCGCATGCGTCTCCCCCACCCAGTGCAGCGTGTCGTGGCCCATACGGAGCTCCACTGGAAGCCCAAGTGGCGAAGTCCGAATGCGTCACGCATCACCAAGTGCAGCATTTCGTGGCACATAGGGTGCCCCACTGGAGGTCCCAGAGGCGAATTTCGCATGCGTCTCCACCACCCAGCGCAGCGCTTCGTAGCCCCATAGGGAGCTCTACCGAATACGAAACCCATAATTGCGGTTGCGGCGGTGGGGCAGTCCGGCGTGGCGGTCGCGGGAGCCATGGCCCTGGAGGCAGGTGGCGTGGCGGCTTGCTGCGGCGCTGGCTGGCCTGGCGAGGCGACCAGCCTGGCGCTGTCGTCGCTGCGCGACTGCCCGACGCCGCAGGCCGGGGCGGACAGCGCCGACCTCGCCCGAGGCCCAGAGCCGACCGAACCCGGCAGCCTGGAGCCATCGGAGCTCCGCGGCCCCGAGCGGCCGCCTGGCTGCGCAGAGGGCGCCTGGCCGTCGGAGGGCAGCTTGGCGCCGACGACGCCCCGCAGCTGCTCGCCTGAGCCGGGCGACCCAGGGCCAGGGCCGACTGAAGTGGGCAGCCTCGCGCGTCCGGGTGGCGCGGAGGGCGACCCCGCCGAGCCGGCCAGCTTGGCGCCGGCGGCGCTGCGCAGCAGTCTGGGGCGGCCGGCCGGGGAGGGCAGCGCCGGCCGGGTGGCCGCCCTTCGCCTGGTCTATGGACAGGGCCCCTCGCGGGGGTGAGGTCGGCGCCCGGGGGGACACAAAAAAAGATGCGGTATTCACAACTACATATGGTTGGGCCCTTCGCCAGGCGAATGTTTCTTTCGTTTTGCCGATCGGCCCGGGCCCTCGTGCCCCCCCCCATGGAGTAGATCTTGGTTGTTTTTTGGCGCCTGTTTCGAGCGGGTGGAGCCTCCCCCAGAGGACGCACGGTTCCAAACAGTCGCACTAAGCAGATGTCCGGAGCCAGACTCCCCTTTTCCCCCCCTTCCGTGTCGAAATGCCAAATAAAAAACGCTCACCTAAGAAGGCGCGGGCCGCGTCTACATATGTGGGGCGGCGCCGTTCAAGGGGCGGCGAAGGATAGGGAGGACGAGGGGGCGCTTACACGCCACATTTGACATCCTGCCCTGCCGCCTCTTCCCTTCCAATTGCGTCACTTTCTTATCTATCTGCCGACGGTTGTCACAGCGGACTTTGACTTCCGCAGGGGTCTCATCGTGTTTCGTGCGGTCGGCAGACGGAGCTGCGTACATTTGGAGATTAGGTGGCGAATGAGCAGCGGGGTGAGTCAGAGTAAGAGGAAGAAGATGAGGAAGGAGCAGGACGAGGGCGACAAGCAGCAGCGGGAAGAACAGGAGGACCAGGGCAAGGCGGAGGAGGGAAAACGAGGTGGCGACAACAGAGAGGAATTACCCAGATCCAAAAAACAGTGGCCCGCGTTGAGCCGAAGCGGCTATTCCGAACGATGAGAGCAAAGCCGCGGCATTTTCAGACACTGGCTACCTTCCGATCGAAGAAAAATGACAGACAAATGTTTGAACGCGTGTGTGTTACCGACGATACGGGGGGTTTGCGGGGCATTCCTTGGTTAGAATCAGGGGACAGAAGAGTAGTTTTCGTATTGCGTAGTTGTTACATGAAGGGAGCAGGACGAATACGAGACGGGATGAGAAGGAGGAGTGAGGATGGGTGGTTTGGTTGAAGGTCTTGGGGCCCGAAAACGACCCCAGACGTCGATATTGTGAAAAAGCGCCGTCTTCCTCGTCCGCATTATCAGCCTCCTCCCTCCTTCCCTCCCTCTCCTCCTTCTCTCGTCTCCAACCCTTCCCGCGCAAGGAGAGGCTGGTATTGCAGCTGATGCATCTCTTCAACGACAGGCGGGCAGCCCTGCTGACGTTCCTCGGACCCACCACTTCGACAATGAGCTCCTCCTCAACCCCCCGCTGGATGGAGAAGGAGGAGGAGGAGGAAACAGAAGGCAAGACGGTAGGGATAGGGCTGAAGAAGAGTGAAACATTCACCTGGCGAAGGACCTAACCACATATACTTGTGAAAACCGCAATTATGAGAATCGTATTCGGTGGAGCTCCCTATGGGGCCACGAAGCGCTGCACTGATTGAGGGAAACGCATGCGGACTTTGCCACTGTGGCCTCCGGTAGGCCACGAAACGCTGCACTGGGTGGGGGAGACGCAGGCGGACTTTTCCACTGGCCTCCGGTGGAGCTCCCCATGGGCCACGAAACGTTGTGCTGGGTGGGGGAGACGCATGCGGATTGTGCCGCTGGGGCCTTCGGTGGAGCTCCCTATGGGCCACGAAACGTTGTGCTGGGTGGGGGAGACGCATGCGGACTTTGCCAGTGGAGCCTTCGGTGGAGCCCTCTATGGGGCCACGGATCGGTGGGGCTCCCTATGGGGCCACGAAACGCTATACTGGGTGGTGCGTGACGCATGCGGGCGGTCCCAGTTGGACCTTCGGTGGAGCTTCCTATGGGGCCACGAGACGCTGTGCTGGGAAATGCGTGACGCATGCGAGCGGTCCCACTTGGGCCGTCCGTGGAGCTCCCTATGGGGCCACGATGTGCTGTACTGGGTGGTGCGTGACGCATGCGGGCGGTCCCACTGGCACCGTCGGTGGAGCTCCCTATTGGGCCACGAAGCGTGTGAGGGGTGTGCCAAAGTGAGGGGGGTAACGGGCGGAGGGAGGAGAGGAGCGGAGAGGAGAGGAGAGGAGAGGAGAGGAGACGAGAGGAACGCGGGGACCATGAGGGCGCATGAGGGTGGTCCCAGTTGGACCTTCGGTGGAGCTCCATATGGGGCCCCGAAACGTTGTTCTGGCCAGGGGCCACGCATGCGGACGGTTCCACTGGGGCCTTCGGTGGAGCTCCCTATGGGGCCACGAAGCGCTGTACTGGGTGTTGCGTGACGCATGCGGGCGGTGGCATTGGGGCCGTCGGTGGAGTTCCTTTCTGTGGGGCCACGAAGCGCTGTACTGGGTGGTGCGTGACGCATGCGGGCGGTCCCAGTTGGACCTTCGGTGGAGCTCCATATAGGGCCACGAAACGCTGTACTGGGTGGTGCGTGACGCATGCGGGCGGTCCCACTGGTGCCGTCGGTGGAGCTCCCTATGGGGCCACGAAGCGCTGTACTGGGTGGTACATGACGCACGCGGGCGGCCCCATCGGGGCTTTCGGTGGAGCTCCCTATGGGGCCACGAAACGTTGTACTGGGAGGTGCGTGACGCGTGCGTGCGGTGCCACTGGGACCTTTGGTGGAGCTCCCTATGGGGCCACGAAGCGTTGCACTGGGTGGTGCGTGACGCATGCGGGCGGTCCCATTTGGGCCTTCGGTGGAGCTCCCTATGTGGCCACGAGACGCTGTACTGGGTGGTCGCATGCGGGCGGTCCAATTGGGGCCGTCGATGGAGCTCCCTATGGGGCCACGAAACGTGTGAGGGGTACGCTGAAACGGGTGATGACGATGATTGTGATGGAGGAAGGGGGAGGGGGAGGAGGAGAGGAGAGGAGAGGAGAGGAACGCGGGGACCGTCTCTTCAAAACGAGGACCCAACACCGCAGGATGGTTGGGAAAAAAGGAGCAGTAGGAGTTGGGGCAGGAGGATCACGATGATGGTGATGATGATGACGATGATGATGATGAAGGTGACGATGATGTCGATGATGATGACGATGACGACGATGATGATGACGATGATGGTGATGACGACGATGTTGCTGATACTCATGATGATGGTGCTGGTGATGATGCTGATGGCGATGACGAGAACGATGACGATGACGACGATGGCGACGACGACGATGATTGCGATGATGATGATGACGATGAAGATGATGATGGTACAGATGATTGGATGATGCTGATGATGATGATGATGATGACGATGCTGGTGTTGATGATACGAATGATGATGCTGCTAATGATGGTGATGCTGATGAGGATTCTGATTCGTGCGGTTGATGATGATGGTGAGGATGATGGTGATGATGGTGGTGATGACGGTGATTGGGGTGACTGTGGTGGAGGTGAAGATGATGATGGTTACGATGATGATGATGATGTTGATGATGATGATGCTGATGATGATAATGATAATGATGATGACGATGATGTTGGTGATGACGATGATGATGATGATGATGATGATGATGATGATGATGATGATGATGATGATGATGATGATGATGATGATGATGATGGTGGTGATGGTGCTGTGGTGATGGTGATGGTGATGGTGGGGGTGGTGGTGGTGGTGGTGGTGGTGACGACTATGACTATGCCGATTATGATGAGTATGATGATTATGATGATGCTGATGATGACGACGACGATGTTGAGTATTATGCTGGTGAGGATTGTGATAACTGTGATGATGGTGATGTTGGTAAGTATTGTGATGATGGTGGATCTAGTGGTGACGACATTGGTGGTGATGCTGATGTTGGTCATGGCGATGCTGGTGATGTTGTTGATGCTGCTGATGATGTTGATGAAAGTTGCGGTGGCGATGGTGACGATGAAGATGCGGAGGAGGAGGAGGTGGAGGAGGAGGAAGAAGAGGAGGAAGAGGAGGTGCAGAGAAAGAGGGGAGCATCTTCACCAGCATCTGCAGGAGCACGAGTTTATGAGTCAAGCCAGACATCTCGAACGAGCCAGCGGGCCCCGCCTGCTGGGGAGAGATAGCCGGAGGAGGCGAGAGGAGGAGAGGCAGGAGGCGAGAGGAAGGCAGTGGCGAAAGTGGTAGTCGAGCCACGAGACCTCGGAAATCCTCCCGTGGGTGTTGGCCCGACGTAGCCTCGCCCAGCCGACCGATTGGAGAGTTCGGGCGGTGGCGGAAGTGGTCTGGTTCGCCACCCGCCCGAGGTGTGCGGGTGTATTGGATCCACCAGTCCGCAGAGCTGCGTCCGGGAGGCGACAGGAGCGAGGGCCGCGGGGACAGGGGGGGCGGAGGAGAGGTTTTCTGTTGGCCGCGGCCTTTGCGCAAGGCGTGCTCTTTCCATGCGAGGGCAGGCGGCACGCTTGCCGAAGAGGCACGCCGCTGCGGCCACCGCCGAATGTGGTTAAACAGAGAAGAGAGACGGACCGAGACCGTTCGGAGAGGGTGATCGCACAGAGGGCCGGGCGGAGGAGAGGGAGAGAGAGAAGGGCCGACGAGTGCACGACTAGACGGGATGAGTCAGACCCCTCATCACCGCAGTGACAGGCTTGGTGCCAACCCCAAAGCATGCACGAAGGCTCCAGGAAGTGGGGCCCGTCGTCCCCATTCCTCCTGGGCCTCCAAGGCCCGCGACAAGGCCACCACGTGCTGTGGGGGCTCAAATGCATGGTGCTCGGCGACGAATCATGCCTCCAGCCCCCCCACCATCCTGCCACGAACCTTGTCTAAAGGGAGGACGTCCACTCCGACCCCAAACATTGGCGTTCACTGAACGGCCTTGGGCGTCAACCAAACTGTGCTGCCCTGTTTGACCCCTTCCATGGGTGCCTTTGCGAACTGGCTTCGCTTTCCGGGGTACTCATTACTCGCTGGTCGTTGACAGTAGGTGCTTTTGGATCCCCTTCTCCCAAAGTACTTTAGGCGCCTTCCTACTTCAATGATCGAGTTGTCCTTCCTCTTCAGGGGCCGGGCGGAAGTCCAATCGACTTCCAGCGCTTTCCTACTTCCTGTTTGTACCCATTTCTTCCGACCGTCAGGTATCACTTACAGTCGGACCGAGGTAGACGATCGAGGTCGGTTCGGGAAGGGCACCCTGGTGTTTTTCGTGTCTTGTGCACTCTCGGGAGGGCACCCTCGGATGTTCTGTCTGTTTGGGCGAGCGGAGGGCCCCCTGTTCTTGAAGGATTCTTCTGGCCTAGGTCCGACTGTGACATGTGAGGGGCTGCGGCTCCGGCGCGCCGCCCCCCGGGCCCTGGGCCTCGGGGCCAGACATGGATGCGCGTGCGTTTTCTGTCCGTCCGTCGGTCTCTCGCGGCCCTCGCTGGATTCGTCCTTGTGCGAGAGCGCAGTGCCCCAGGTCCGACTGTGTGAGGGTGGATGATCTGCTCTCGATGCTCAGCAAGCCTGTGGTTGTCATGCCCATGTCAGCCGCTCCTCCTCCTGCGCATCTCTCCCAACTCCCTTGTGTGCCGCCGCTGTGGTTCACAAGGGCCCTTGAGCGCCGTGGCCCCGTAAAAGGAATGAGAGCGTGCTCTCTCACAGCACGGGTCTCCCTACTCATACTTCGTGTCTCTCTGTGCCCCAGACAGCTACCACCGCACATTCCACAAAGCCAGGGCCGGGCCTCTTGGCAGGAGCCTGGCTTCGGGACGCGGGGAGGGCGGCGGCCCCGCCCCGAGCTCTGCGCGGGGAGCCCCTCGAGGGTCATGATTTCTCCCCAGACTTCATGGCGCCTCTTCTTATTTCAAAACGTCCACGGCCCCACCTTGGGCCGCGCACGTGCCGCTGTCCATGATTTGCGCCCCCCTCTCCGTGGACGCCCCCGAACGTAAGAGCGACCCTTCGATTCGATGTTCTAGGTTCTCGGTCGCTTGCGTCGGTTCGCGGCGGCGTTCCAGCTTCGGGATGCGTGCCAGCAGCTGCGCCTCGTCGAGGGTTTTCCCCGGGTACTGGAATCGTTCCAAGCGGCTGCCAGAGGCCCGAGCTATGGTCCGAAACCCATCATAGGGGCTACGAGTGACCCCTCGCCGGATTGACCTTTGGTGCGGGCCCACTGGGGTCCCCCGACCGCCGAACGCGATGCGGTAGAAGCGTTTTGCGCGCTTGTGTTCGGTCCCCCGCCGCTCCCAAAGAGCCGCGCACCAAATGTCATTCTAACCCGGGTCACTCTTGCGTGTAGTCGGCCTTTCGCCAGAGTGACCTTTGGCGCGGGCCCGCAGGGTCCCCCTGGCAGTGGCCTGCGCACATGGATTTGGCCTCACGCGGCACCCCAGAGCTGCGCACCAAGGGCTAATTCCCCACATCCTAAGTGGGGCTTTTGTTTTCTCTGGACGGCCGCGGGCCACACACACCCACACACACCCAGTCACACACACACACACACACATCATGATCATCATCCCCGGGCATTCCATGCCAGCCCGTTCGCGCGGAAAGGGCCCTCCTTTGTGGCCCCCAGGGGGTCCCACCTAAAAGTTTGAATTCCAACGGCCATCGGCATCAGCGAGCCCGCCTTCACGGAATGACCCTCAGGGGCATTCCATGCAAGCCCGCTCGCGCGGAAGGGACCTCCCTTGTGGCCCCTAGGGGGTCCCACCTAAAAGTTGGAATTCCAACGGCGATCGGCATCAGCGAGCCCGCTCGCACGGAATGGCCCTCAGGGGCATTCCATGCGAGCCCGCTCGCGCGGAAAGGGACCTCCCTTGTGGCCTCTAGGGGGTCCCACCTAAAAGTTTGAATTCCAACGGCCATCGGCATCAGCGAGCCCCGCTCGCACGGAATGACCTTCAGGGGCATTCCATGCGAGCCCGCTCGCGCGGAAGGTTGTGGCCCCTAAAGGGTCCCACCTAGAAGTTTGAATTCCAACGGCTACCAGCATTAGCGAGCCCCGCTCGCACGGAATGACCTTCAGGGGCATTCCATGCGAGCCCGCTCGCGCGGAAAGGGGCCTCCCCTTTGGCCCCTAGGGGGTCCCACTTAAAAGTTGGAATTCCAACGGCAATCGGCATCAGCGAGCCCGCTCGCACGGAATGACCCCCAGGTGCATTCCATGCGAGCCCGTTCGCGCGGAAGGGACCTCCCTTGTGGCCCCTAGGGGGTCCCACCTAGAAGTTGGAATTCCAACGGCCATCGGCATCAGCGAGCCCGCTCGCACGGAATGACCCTCAAGGGCATTCCATGCGAGCCCGCTCGCGCGGAAAGGGACCTCCCCTGTGGCCCCTAGGGGGTCCCACCTAAAAGTTGGAATTCCAACGGCCATCGGCATCAGCGAGCCCGCTCGCACGGAATGACCTTCAGGGGCATTCCATGCGAGCCCGCTCGCGCGGAAGGGACCTCCCCTGTGGCCCCTGGGGGTCCCACCTAGAAGTTGGAATTCCAACGGCCATCCTAGAAGTTGGAATTCCAACGGCCATCGGCATCAGCGAGCCCGCTCGCACGGAATGACCTTCAGGGGCATTACATGCGAGCCCGCTCGCGCGGAGGAGGAGGATGAGGAGGAGGTTTAGGAGAAGGAGGAGGATGAGGAGGATGAGGAGGAGGATGAGAAAGAGGAGGAAGAGGCGGGGATTTCAATTACGGTGTCGTCATGAGGACGCGGTTGAAATGGACGCTGCTCAAGGCGGAGGAGGAGGAGGAGGAGGAGGAGGACGAGGAGGAGGACGAGGAGGAGGAGGACGAGGAGGAGGAGGAGGAGGAGGGGGGGACCAGGAGGAGTGGTGACGAGGAGGAGGACGAGGAGGAGGAGGAGGAGGAGGAGGAGCAGGAGGAGCAGGAGGAGCAGGAGGAGGAGGAGAAGGATGAGGAGGAGGAGGAGGACGTGGAGCGAAGGGGAGGAAGGTTTCAACCACGGCGGCGTCGGGAGGAGGTGGTTGAAATGAAAGCCAGTCGAGGAGGAGGAGGCGGAGGAGGATGAGGAGAAGGAGGAGGAGGAGAAAGAGGGGGATGAAACGGGGATTTCAACCACGGTGCTGTCAGGAGGACGCGGTTGAAATGGACGTTGCTCAAAGAGGAGGAGGAGGAGGAGGAAGAGGAGGGAAGAGGAGATGGAAGAGGAGAGGAAGAGGAGATGATGATGATGAGGAGGAGGAGGAGGAGGAGGAGGAGGAGGAGGAGGAGGAGGAGGAGGAGGAGGAGGAGGGGGAGGAAAGGAGGGAGAAGGGGAGGGGGATTTCCAACCGCGGTGCCTTCGGAGGAGTTGTGGAAATGGACGAGGCGTGGAGGAGGACGAGGAGGAGACGGAAGAGGCGCCAGAGGAGGAGGGGGGAGAGGGGTGGGGGGAGGAGGAGTTGGAGAAGGAAGAGGAGGAGAAGGAGGAGGAGGAGGAGGAGGAGGAGGAGGAGGGGGAGGAAGAGGAGGAGGAGGAGGGGGAGGAGGGGGGGCAGGAGGAGCAGGACGAGTGGGGAGGAGAGAGGGGGAGGGAGGAGGACGAGGAGGAGGAGGTGGAGGAGGAGCAGCAGCAGTGTCAACAGGAGCAGCATCATTCTGATAGTGTACATATTCCATACAAAATTAGGTTTTCATGCGGGGTCCATCCGTTGGAGTAATTTTCCTTTGGGTCATTCTTACATGTAGGCGATGCAGCGCACGGCAAGTTCGTGCCGTGCCGACGCAGCAGCGACCCCAGCGCAGGCGTTTAATGCCGCACCCTCCCCCATCTGCCCTCGTCGTCCATCCCCTGGGGACTGGGCGCAGCCATTTGTCTCACAGTTTTTCGCCCGGTTTCGGGTCCCAGGGCCATCACGGATCCATCCGGCACACACAACGCAGCAGAAGAAGGCAGTCGATGGTTCCAGCCTTCATGTGTCATAATATTGCACCTGTTTCACGACGTCGGATCTCAGGGTTCCTCTTTGGCGCTGGGCTCCTTCGTTGGGTAGAAAGTGGGGCGTTCGGCGGGGGCGCCCTCCTTCCCCCACGAAGCAAAAGCGGCAGCAGCGTCAGCAGCGGCAGCGTCGCAGCAGCAGCCAAGAAAGGCGCCACTTACAATTACATCACCGATCCTGACCACGCCATGATTGGCCTCAGGAGCGGCACGCATGGCGTGCCAGGGGGGCATGCATCGATACTGCTGTCACGATGGCTCGTAATTGTTCCCTTCCTCCATCTTGGACGCGGCGGCAAGGGGCCCTCTCGAAGGTGCAGAAAAGGAGGAAGAGGAGGAGGAGGAGGAGGAGGAGGAGGAGGAGGAGGACCGGGCGCTGCTTCGCTCCTGCGGCGGCCCGCACTCCGCGGCCTGGCAGACGGCCTCGCCAGGCGAGCCCCGCCAGCGCTTGGAAGACGCCGCCTGCCGCTCAGCGACGCGCTGCCTGCTAGGCCAGGACGCGGCCCCGCCAGGCGCCACCTGCTCAAACTGCACCCGCACAGGGGAGCGGGCTGGCCGGCGCTGCGGCGAACCGCTCTGCGCCAAGGGCCGCCACGCCTGGCGGTGCCCGCGCGGAGGGGGCCTCAAGGCACGCAGCGGCGACGTGGAAGCGGCTTGGGCGCACATCCATGCCGAGTGCGGCTACCAGGTGGCTCGCCAGGCGCCAGTGCCCGCCTGGGACCGCTGGCGCTGGCACTGCAGCAGCTGCGCGGCGAGCGGCACGGCGGCGACCCGGCCGGCAGCGGGCGCGGCTTGCTCCTGCGGCGCCCCGCTCGCAGCCCGGCGCGAGGAAGCCATCCTCGACCTGGAGATTCAGCGGGCTGACTGCCCCCGAGTCTTCCTGGACGTCACCGTGCGGTACGCCGTGCCGGGCGACGCCGAGGGGTTCCAGGCTACCGCGGCGCGGGACGGCGCCGTCAACAAGGGCGCCGAGGCGGACAAACACGCTCGGTACCCTGCCGGGCGAGCGCCCTGGCGGATGGTGCCACTCGCCCTCGAAACGGGCGGGCGCCACGGCCCAGCCGCCCTGCGCCACCTGCGCCTGCTGGCGAGGGACCGGGCGCAACTGCTCGCAGGGGACGACCCCGCTGCCGCCGCTGCCGCGGCCGGCGCCCTCACGCGCCGCTGGGGCGCGGAACTGGCTGTGGCCCTGCAGGCGGCCACCGCGCGCCAGCTGCGCACAGCGCTGGGGGCGGAGGCGGCGCGGCCGCGCGCCCGCGCGGCACTGGCTGCCGAGCTCGCTGCCTGAGCTGGAGGACCTGGGTGACTATCCGGCCGGGGGCC